>JAOVYW010073829.1:13058-44295 GCA_025775045.1 Hiodon tergisus
AGGAGGAAGGAGGAAGGAGGAAGGAGGAAGACAAGTGTTAGTTTGAGTGAATTGTGTACAGACTGTTTGATTGTTGGAGATCCTGAGATTTTTGTAGTAACAACCTTTTTTGACTTTCCCTTTCTCTTATCCCTTATTGTACCTTATCAACTATATAATATAACTATATATATAACTATCATGTGTTTTGTTTGTAAGTAGATGTATTTACATAGTAGAGGTATCCATTATAACTATAAAACTTAAATCAATATCAGTCATATTTATATAGTTCCATTCACAAGCTATGCGCCACCATCTCAACACGCTGGGAAATGTTGTTTGTCCAGATTGTTTTATTTAAATGAGATAAAAGTCACAACAAAGGCACTCAAGTCTATAAAAATAAATGAAACTCCTGCTAAGAAGTGGGTTTCAGTCACAGACGGGAGACGAAGCCCAAAGCACTGAGTGGAATCTCACTCCGGTCCTTAGAGAAACAGAAGGCAAACTGCTACCACAATCTGGTCTTGTGTCTGCCCCACCTGCGCCATGATTTAGATCCACTCTGGTCCACTCGTGGAATACACTGGGAAAGAACTGAGGATCAACATGAGTTTTGGGCCATTGTTGACACTAGGTCACCTTGGTGTTTTTAATCAAAAAATATACACGAACAGAACCACACACACAACCACACACGCGCGCCCACACACACACACACACACACACACAGACACACACATACACATTTGCGGTAGAGATAAATTCATGCTAATTGGATTTAAACAAATATTTAATAGGCAAAACCACTCATCCACACATAATCATCGAATGAGTACAAACTCCATCAACAACAGCCAAACAGCATAAAAAAAAAAAAAAACTGAAGCATGGTATCAGTTCTACTATAATGTAATCCAGTTACATATAAAGTTGGCTAAAGTGGGCATCGTGATTGTAAGATTGTGATATAGTGCTGTTGCCAAGGGTCAGGGCACAGTGATTTATAGTGAAGCTGTAAACCCAGATTGGGAGTTTTAAAAAAAGTGTGTAATTTCGTGGAACCCTTCGTGTTACAGTCGCCCAAATTCCCGTCTTTATCAAAAGCACAACAATGGAGCCCCAGGCCCAGCTAATTTGAAGTCGCTAGCAGGTGACATTCACATAGTGAAGTGTTTTGATTTTAATGTGATTGGCAAGACTTGTTAGCGTTTTTTATATTAACTGGGTTTTGCACTGAATTAAGACACATTCGGATGTTGAAAGACTAATATTGGTAGTATTGTGTGTTTTTCATGTAGTGTGCCGTGTTTCAAACTGCTTATTTAGAAATTAAGTATTTTACATTGTTTTCCATTCGCCCTACCACGCTGTATCCCAGAGGCACTGGCAGGCATATTGCCGGATGCGCAGGGGAGGTGTTCAAAACTTATCACTTGAACGGTGTCACGGTTCACCTTCACCTCTTCTGTTACTCCGTCACGTTTTTCAGTCAACTAATTCATCAATTAACATTCCACTAACTGTGCACTGTTTCGTTCATTCTTTGTTTCCATTCACCCTGCACCTTCCAACTGGGTTTTTGTTTTCATTAAAACCCTGTCACAAAGGTTTTGTTATTGGGAAACATTGTTCTTGTATTCGTGTACCTGTTTCCACATGTTTATTAAATATCGTGTTTAGTTTGGACTACGACTAAATCTCCTTGCTGTGCCTCGAAAGCCGCGTGTGGCTGGGACTCGGCCTGTGTTGGAGCTGCACTTGGGTTCTTCCCCGCTCTGGTGCCCCGCACCTCGTAACAAACGGAGATGGTCAGATGACTAATTCACTTGTCGTCGAACCTCTGGAGCCTCGATTTGCGTGGAAAAGGAAGGAAAAAACTGATTTCTGAGAGCAGTCACTCTTAATGCTCCTCAGACTCCAAATAAATCCCCTAGAGCTGATAGAAGAAAAGCACTTTCCACTCCTTTATCATCAAAATAAAGGCTTGTAGCTTATAAAACAGAAAGCATAAAAGATAACAATTTCAAACAAGTCACAGGGATCCGGCTGAGCCTTTTCCGACCATAACGGCACTTTGCCCGGTAAATCGGCAGGCTGCACTTTGAAAGGCACAAATGCTCAACAGGACCACCAAACTATTACCTGCAATTACCTCAGGTGCACCCATGTATATTTTTATTGGGTGCTTGGATTTTCGTAAATTCATTCAGCTATGTGAGTTGTTCAATTCCCTTTTTTTTGCATGAAGTGCAGCTAAGAGTATCTGCTGCATTGAGCACTGTTGACCTAAGTTACAGTGCTCTCAGTGTGAGAGTACCTATCCGAGCAGAGGGCCTTCACTTGCTTGCTATCACCTTAACCCCATCATGTGGCTCAGGTAAACACATTTGTCTTGAACACCACATTGTTTTCCATTGAGCAGCCCTGAGTGTGCTAATACTGAAACGAATCCATGCCACAGAGCAAAGGTTCCCATCTTAGTTATCAACCACGGGGGGTTAAGTCGGGGATGTTTGTGGGGGAAAATCTTTACTTAAAATCATTAAAGAGTAACCAAATCATCTTTAATTAAATCGCATCCAGATGGGATTCAATTATTACAATATATTATCAATGTGAAGCTGAGTGCTAATATGAAGTAACGTGTATGTGAGATGTGTCTGTAGGCATGCAAATTTTAAGGTGAAGTAAAGATCTTTCTGTGGTCATCCGCGACCTTTCAGAATGTCCTTGCAAGCCTAATTTAGGTCGCAACCCAGAGGTTGGGAACCACTGCCATAGAGGATGAATTTTCTCTAACTTGAATTAATCCTGTTGATAGAATGGGTGAAGCTATCACATACATCCGTTTTTAAAGTTTAACGTGTTCATGTGCTGAGTGTACATAGCCTGGTAGCTCACACCATTCTCTTTAAATCCTAGACACTGGAAGCCCAGGAAGAAGAACCATTTTTGACATCATAACGTTTAATCGAACAGTAACTGAATGCCTTGATGCCTGTCTGCCTGGTTTATACAGCAAGCTAAGGTCATGCGTCTTACTGCCTGTAAGGAGCGATCCATTTTCAAGAATGGGGTGGTGTACCAGATAACCTGGCCACTGAGTGCATAAACATTTGTCGTAGACATAAGTGACAGGCAGAACAATATCTAGTAATATAGTACTGGGTGACACTTTAACCTAGGACGTTATTCCTTTGAGAGAAAATCTCTCTTTTAGGACATTGTTTTAATATTTTATTAATTTATTTTATTTTTCCCTAACTCCTTATGTGCTAATGTACTGCTCAGAAATATGAACACAAAAACCTCTGATAAATCATATGACCAAAAGCCCAAAGTTAACAGATTTATGGCAACGCTTAACCTTTCAACTTTCACAACAATCTTGTTAAGAATTAGTGCACTTGGGGATGGTCGTATCCATCACACATGGACTGGAAATACAAAATCTGCATATTAATAGCAGCGTTATGGCAAGAACATTACAACCAGTGTCCATTATATTAATTGGTAGCTACGGCGAGGCATGTGATAAATGAAACGCTACAGAATGAATAAATCTGGCCAATAATAGTGTGCTTCGGAAACAACTGTTCCCCTTTGTTTATGGTGACCTTGTAATTAATCACCACGGCCTGGTGAGGGCCATGTTCATGCAGCCAAATGTCATGGAGTACTTTGAGGTGCAGGATTTAATTCCACTGAGATTGTCCCAGGGAGCTCTTATAAATAAAAATCTAGCCAGGGGGCACCTTCTAAATTATGTTAATAAAAATGAAATATCACTGAGAGTTTTTTTTTTTCTTTTTTTTTCTTCCTTTGCCTAATCAGCTGGAAGTGCTTTCAGCTTTCTGCCAGCTATTAGGTTTTATATACAAGTTCCTAAGGCTTGCCTTATTCAAAAGGGTGTTAAAGTATATTAAAATGGAGAATGTGGTCAGGTCATGTCACCATTACCATGCATCCGTGACAAAATGGCTAAGTTTCTACCCCTCAGCCAACTATTTAACAGAGCTGAACGGTATCATTCTCCCAGGACACTTGAGCTGGAGGGGTGGTTTTTCTGGTTGTTGTAGGTCTTATAGTGAATAAAAAAGCAATGCGTAAGTAACCACGGATAAAGGTGGTCATGTAAACATCAACACGCAAAAAAGACCAAGTCCATGAGCCTTGCTAAAACCGTTGCTGTGACCAAGACAAAACATGTCCTTTAGGGTTACAATTGATTCATTGCTCAACAGACCTCAAGAACAAAACAAAAACATTTTCTGAAGAACGTAATTGCTGAGAGCTTGTAGCCAGTCAATGGTTTATACTGATAATCTAAAGATGACGGACGGGCGTCACTCAGACGTCACCTTAAAAAAGATAAGTTAACATGATTTTTCGAAGTTGTAAATGTCACGTTAGTTGAATCGGGTAGTAAGATTATTATCTTTGAGGGTAGGATGATGTATGGACTAGCTTTACCATTGCTAGAGTAATTTATTTTAAACTCTAAGTATCATTGTGTCAATGCAGCCTGATTTATTTTTGTTCCAAACTGGGGGTGTTGGAGATAATAAGTTCTGAAAAGCATTATGTGGGGCCCAGAGTTATTTTTGTAAACGTCCTAAATGAGGGAGTCTGTAATTTGCATCCTGCATCAAAAATAAATCCTCTCCTCATTATCCCTCCCACCTATAGTTTTCTCTGTAAAACATATTCTATTATTCACCGATAACAGTTTACAGGTGATACTGAAATGCATATAAAGCATTTTTTGTGTTAACTCTGTCTCTCATTCACCATCTAGTCTCAGTGCAGAGCTACGAGAAGCATTAATGACGTGCTTATTTTGTGTGTGCGTTTGTGTGTGTGTTTGTGTGTTTGTGTTGGATACATAATTTCCTAAATATTCCAATAAGTGACTATAGGAAGGTACCCCTCCACCATACCCTGCTGAGTGAATGACCTATTATCAAAGTGTTGAAATGGCAGAGAGGAGAGGCAGTGTGAGTCATATTGACATGGTTACAAAGTAATAAAAGGAGCACAGGAGTGAAAAAGCAGATGAAAGCAGGCGGTCCTGCACCTGCTACTGAGCAGGGAGGTTTCTGGATGAGACTGGAGTGCTGCGGGCCAGGCAGGGCTGCCGAGGCAAGGCTTTCCCTGCAGGTCCTTAACATCTCTGTCTCTGTCTGGCAGGAAAGGCAGCACAGCCCCATCTGAGCGGAACTTATGCTCTCGGGTGCTCACTGAGCCAAGAGACACGGAAACTGGTAGCCAAGGCCAAGGCCCTTCATCAAAGAAGAGTGAGGGAAAACCGTTTCCCTGGACACTCTAAAGGATTGGACTGGGGGCTTGGTGGGGGGAGGAGGGTTGGCCTGGTATTTTACCCTGCTGTTGTTTTGAGCAACCCAAAGCCAAGCCTTCAGGACGATGTGAAGGTTCAGCTGCTTGGCACCAGGGATGGCCTCCCATGTGGCTACGTTCCTGAAGCCACTGAAGCTGCATCTGCATGTTTCAGGAGGAGCACTGGCCGCTACTGAATGCTGAATTGTCATATTTCTCACTGCTTCAGCGGGGAACTCCCTGTAAAATCCTGCATATCCTTTGGGTGGGAGTGCAAAGCAATGAGTTGCCTGATCCAACTCTTTCAACATCTGAAATATGTCAGGGAAAAAATAAAAATACTTTGGGAGGCTATTGTGCGTGTCACAGGTTCCCAATCTACTCAAGCTGAACATGCTGTGTTTCTTATGACGTTGTGTAGTGTTTGTGAAACCAGACACACTGCAATCACATTGGGTTTGGTGTACATTTGTCTGTTTTTTCATCGTCATTGTTAACGTCCCTCATCAGCTCATTCAGGAATTGCTAGGGGCTTTTGACTTTGAAAATCCCCTTTAATGCAAATAAATCACCAGTTCATCTCACCTGTTTAACCGTTCTATTGTGCTATGCGTGCAGTGTGTATATAGAGCATGCTTGTGATGTACTAGGCATTTGCCAGAGTTTCCCATTGGAGAACCACTTTCCATTCATTCTGATTATGTCTTTGGTTCTGCAGACTTCCTTCAGACGATCCATCAGACAAGAGCTGTTACCTTGTCACAGCACATCACTCCTGGGGAAGTGAAAGGTAGCCGGCGGAGGCACTGAGTTATTCAGGTGCTGTGATTTAACAGGTGTGCCTTGCACGTACCGTAAGTGTCTCCATTTATCTCCAGGAGGGTACATCACCTGCCCAGCAGCCATAAAGCAGCAAAGCAATAGCCTTACAGAGGATGTCTTTCTTTTCTGCTTCCAAGTCCCAAGGTAGGGTGTTGAAATGCCAGGTGACCAACTTGGTCACCCTCACGAATGCGCAAAGAGGCCCCCCCCACAGCACCCAACCCAAGGACAATGTCGCCAAATGAGAGGATGGAGATGGAAACAGAAGATGAACCCGTGTGGATGGGGCTGTGGAGGGAGGCTGGAGCCCAGAACCTGGAGCCCAGAGTCTGGAACCCAGACTGCTGGAAGTTAGCACAGCTGCCCCCGGCCCACCTGCCTCACTGTGCCACGCTTCATCATCTGGCACATTCCCCCACCCTAGGATCTTTTCTTTTACCCTTAGATCCTCACTCTGGTAACAGCAGCAGAGCTCTGCTCCTTGCTCAAAACGCAAATCAAGAGCTCGCCTAAGGATCTGCACAGCGGCACTGCTGGTCACCGGTCCAGTGACAGGTGCAGACGGTGCTACTGCAGTCCTCAACTCGATTTTGCCATTATGGAACCACAGATAATAAGGGCATCACATTTCTGTGGCTCTTTCCACATCCAGTCTGCAGGGGCTAGAATAAGTTCCCATGGCAACCGCGCTGAGCACGGAGGTCAAGGAGTCAAAACATCCAAGTCAAAAAATGGAAGCTACTTATAAAGGTCTTGACACCAGAGGTTTGGTATCGGACCAGGGCACTTACAGCCCAAAATGTTCTCCCTGTTATCCCTAATTAAAAATGCAATTTATTCAAAGTGAAGTAATTTTTTTCCCCACAGTTAGTGATGACAATAACTAATTAAAGCCCATCAAAATATAGCTTTTGCAAACTGCTCTGGGTCGGCACTTTATTCTTTCATAAACCCATAATCATCCCATTCAGCATAAATTAGCATCAGCTATTTCAATTTTATGATTAATCTAATTCATTACATGCCAGAAAATGTGTATAAATTGGACAGCATCGACTACGTAGTAAATGAGCACTAGGTCTGAAATGGAAGGGGAAATAAAGGGAAACTGGTCAAATTGAAATGACACTGTGAGTTGAGGCACACGGCCACCCAGAACGCAAACAAATTAATAGTTTACAGAGGTGCCAGAAATTCGTATTCGAGTAAATTCCATCAACGTAATTACAATGCAAACAAATCCATCTACTTTTGCATTAGCATACAGGGAAATTTGCATATTTAAAAAAATAAAAATAAAAATGGATAAGGTTCTGAAATATTTTGCATTCTCAATCCAATTTGGATAAAATGAGTTAACCCCTTGAGTGCCAGAGCAATTGTATCTAAACGCTGCAGCGTTGCAGCTTACTAAGAGCTAGCCAAACCCCTGCTCAATCACGGAATACATGAATGGGTGTGGCATTTTCTTACTTGATCCGGTACTTGATCCTTTTTATCTAAACCACAGTTTATCAGCATAAATGAAAAAAAGAAAAGTCCTATGGCTCGATGGAGCAAGTTCCCATTTCCCTTAAACAGGGGCACCGGGCAGAATTGCAATCCTTTCTGCCACCTGCTACCTGCACCTCCTGGGAACTGGTGAAGAGGAAGCAGAGGTTAATTTATCTCTCAGGCTGAGAGGAAGGCCTTTGGAGAGAGTCCAAAGACAACAGACACGACACAATGTCTCTAAGCTGTGAGTATGTCAATTTATGTCTCTTACTTGAAGAGGGTAAAATGTTTCATTTAAATAGCACAGGAAGTGACGCAGGATTGGGTAGTCTGGAATTTCACTTTTTACTTTGTGTGTGTGTGTGTGTGTGTGTGTGTTAAGCAGGACTTAAATAGCAGTGGTAATGATCTTCACTGACACTAGGTGGGGCAGATTCTCGTTTGTCTTTATGAATCAAGCCAGCTGAAATAAAAGAAATGCACTGTACTGCGTTGCATTTTTTAATAATCTTGTGTGACAGTATTTCAAACAACTGAATCCCACTATTCAATGTCTAACAGTATGCAATCTGCAGTCTGTGAATCTGAAAACAGATTGGAGGTGGGAGCTACATCTCATTAATATGAGTCCTTTAAAGGTGTGTGGCAAGTGTGTAGGTGTGCACACATTTTCAAGAAGGAAAATTCAGCTCTTACCTCCGTATCCTATTGTCCACATAAGCAGGAAAATGACAGCACATTAACATTCAGACAATGTCAGGCGAGGACATAATTTCCACTTTTTGTTTCTTTGTTTGGGGCCTTACATTGCGCATATATAATAAATGCTTGGTAATTGATAAAACCACACAGGAGTTCTTCAGGCTCGTTCCTCTGTTTCTGTTTGACTGTTCCATTGTGAGGTTCGGAATCCCGTATTTTACCAGCCACATTACTGCACGGTGTCAAGTGGCAAATATAATTTCTCAAACTCTGTCCATTCCAGGACACGGGGAGTGAGAGATTGACCCCACAAAGCCATGGCGTCCAGATGTAAAGGTCACCCCCCCGCTGTTTGTAATTGGCATTGGTCAGTGCAGAGTGCCAGTGCGCTGGCAGGGTCGCCTTTTGTTTAGTGGCCAGAGGTGATTATTGATCACCGTCACATCTGTTCCCTCTCTGTGGTTCTGTTTCTGAGCTGGATAATAAGTGGGACACGGCTATCTGCAAGCGGCTGTTTTAGCTGACCACCAATCCCCCCACCCTCCTGCCACACACCACTCCGGGCATGGCTGTATACAGTAATTGACCGATATGGCACGGCAAACAAGGAGTTGTTGTTGTCGCAGTTGGGACACGGCTGGCCCGGTCCGCTGAAAGGCCCTGGCCCGAGAGAGCGAGAAGAGAGAGGAAAGACAAAGAAAAGAAAAGCGGAGCGGTGGCCCGGCAGAGCTGCAGAGTCCCGCAAAACAAAAGCCAGAGAGCAGTACACCTGCCTGCGGTCCAGGCCTGAAAAGCAACGCGCTCGCGGGCTTCAAACGGGAGAGATGCCACCCACCCCGTGTGAGGGGCAGGCTTCTGGCCACAGGTCTGGAGGGAGGATGGGGCAGAGGGATTCACTGTAACAAACAGCCGCTGGACTCAAAGAGGCGAGAGCAGACCAGAGCATTAGTATTCACGAAGTGAATGTGGATTGCTTTCAGCACTTTGTCTGGTCAATCTTGCAGGACCGCGAAGAAAAAACTGATTTGCAGAAATCATTTAATAAACCCCGAGGTATATTTGCAATAGCAGGAAACCATAAATAAATTACATTTCTTTAAAAAATGCTTTTCTTTGTTTTACTTGAGATAGAAACCTCAATCAAAAAACTTGCTCCATCAGTTCTCGACAGCTAGATTTACCGGCTTTGCTATTTCACAAACCACTGTGTTTATTCTAAAGGTCTCCAATATCTTTTCTGAAAAAGGCAGTGATTAGCCAAACACTAAATGTACAATGATTTGAGCAGAAAATATATCTCCCCATCCAGTTATTTGTAAATAAGAGGTTGAGCTTAAGGAGATTTATATTTTATAGTCTCAATAAACATGCAACATTTTTTTAAATCCTTTTTTAGTTGTGGAATTTAATCTTTTGACTGCATCATATACTTTACAACAACTGGGCATGATCAGTTGATATATTACTGAACAATATAGAACCAAAAGTAGCTGCCATTGCGTGAATGGTTTTCTATAGTTGTCAGTAATTCATGAAGGAAGAAGTGTTGCATTAACAATGCCTTAAAACTAGACAGAGATACTCACGAGGCTCCGATGGCCTGCCTTATTTTGTGTGTCCACTTATTTTGTGTGTAGACCCAGACAGCTAATCACAGGTCAAACATGGCCGCAACATTGCCAAACACTGTGTGCTCATCCATAAGCTTACATTTCTTAAAGCTTTTCTCCAAAAAAGTCAAATAATTAGCAACCGTGGCCATTCATAATTAGTCAGAAGATTCACCGTGCCAACTGAAAAGGTAATGTGGAAACTGATAATCCTGGTGCAAAAGTTAATTTTTCCCCCAAAGATTGCCGTTAGTCTGAATAAAATAGAACACAAATTTGGTTATGACCAAAGGCAACAAATACCCCAATTTACAAATATTTTTTTAAGGAGCAACAGCCCTCTTAAAAAAAGTGGATTTTCTTAAAAGGCTCAGCAGGTTTTATAATTGACTCAAATCAGCAACTCAAATTAAACAAACTGGGACAAAATCTAGTCAACACTGTGGCCCCTCAGGTTTTGTCACCGCAGGTGTAGAAGAAAAAATCTAAGGCAATTATTATTATTCTACTTTTAAAATGTACTGATTTCCAAGGAAGATAAAATCGCAACATGTTGCTATGCAAATACTGTGAGAAGTGAGCAACTCTGCAGTGAAATTTGTTGATTGGTTGATGACAGTAGAATTTATCAAAATAATTACTCTACTCACAGCTAGAGAGATGAGAACAGGTTTCTCTGAAGCCATTGATTTAGGGAAGTCCTTAATTAAGCTGAATGTCTCTTGAAAGCTATCAGAATACCAGTCATAGCACTCCTTTAAATACATCAGATATTTTTAAATTCTCTGTTTTTTGTCCATGTATTTCATTAGGTGTAACAGAAGCACTCTTCAATTACAGGATCAGAACAAACAAAATTGTGGAGATTGCAGAATTATCACATTGATATTATTTTCAGTTTGAGGTATATGAGATTGCGTAGATAATAAAAATAACAAACACCTGACCATGTGTGCCAATATAGTGTTATACCTGTTACATTTATCTTTACAAATGAACTGACATAGCTGGTGCCAGGGGAAGAATATTAGTGTCTAGGACATAGATTCTATATTATTAATTTATTTTTCATAAATCCTTCTTTAATTCAAGGTCTCTGAACCCCGCAGACAGAAGGAGTGAGGTAGGGAACACCCGTTGGAGGGAGGGTTGGAGAGAAATAGACAGACAGAGTCACACAAAAGGGCCAATTTTGCAGTCCACTAAATCTGCAATTCTTTGGGCCATGGGAGGAAAATAGAGCAAACAAAGAAAAGCCATGTGGGCACAAGGAGACAAACAGTGACCTGAACCCAATTCAAACCCAGGGCCCTGGCACTGTGGGGCTCCAGCACTAGATACCAAGATACTGTGCAGCACATATGTATCAATTTTAATAAAAAAAATTTAAACCATAGATACCAAAGTGTTTTTTTCTCTATTTTTGATACTGGTTTGTGTTGCAGATGTGTTGAACAACACAGATCTTTTCATTCAGGAGTCCAACATTTCATGTTGACCAACTAGAGCTTTTTAAATGCTAACTAAACAAATCCTAAAATGAATTTTCACAAGTTCACAGACAAGGACAATGCGCCTTCTTCCCTGGGTTGCACTAGCATCCTTTTTTATCTTCCAGTCCATTTCAAAACCAGAAACTCGTATGTAATCAACACCTTTGCTAATATTGATCATAAAATCCTGTTAGAACATTGCTGAAGGATCACCGATAAGGCGTTGTTAACTAGTGCCTTCCTGTTTCTCCAAATGAACACGAGAGGCTACGGTCTCCCACAGGTCTATGAAATCTATAGTAAGCTCCTGGAAACCCCAGGGGGCTCTTGTTTGATCTGCATGTTGAACCATTAGGTGGGGGGGGGTGCACATCCAGAACAAGTCTTAAATCAGGTTTGAGCAACTTTAATACCCACTTTAATACACACAGGCTACACCTTCTGAATCATTTTCACCCCATGGTCTTCTAGGCCAATCTAGATAAGTCAGGAGGTTGCTGATGGCTTCAGATTATGTCACATAAAAGACACTTGAATGCCAATAAAGCTTATCATAATCAACAAAAACTGGAAGAAGTTGTGAGCTTATCCTTTGCAGTCCCAAATTTATATGAAGCCCATCTGCTCTCCCAAACAGTGGACTAAATCCATCTAGGGTCTAAACTGTGGGACTGAAGCGGTCTCGCTCTCTTAGGCTCCACAAAAGTCGAAAGATGGCAGCACACAGTATCTTTTACGCCTCATTTAGCTTCCAAATCACCTTTTTCCTACAAGAATTGCACTGACCAGCCATCCAGAAGAGAATTGATTTTAAAGTAATTTGTGTCACATTCAAAACCTTGAACGGAACGTGCGGCAGCTTCATTTTAGACCTTCTCCTCTAAAGGCCAATGCCAGGAATCTCAGCTGCGCCAGGTGGATCATCACTCTAAGCCCTTCAAGGTCAAGAATAGCAGTCAAAGCCTTCTCAACAAATGCCTGCTGAAAACAAACCCCCAAACAAATCAATTTTTAAAGAAACAGCTTTGGGACCTTCCAATATGATGAGACATAATATATGTGATTGTATCACTACACTGGGCGTCTACGGTAAAGTCGCTTTCGACAGAACTTCTTAGATTAAATTTAAAAGTAATCAAACCAAATGAAACTCTGTAAAAAATATTGATACGAACAGGCATTGTATGACCTGAAACACTTCATAATTTATAAGCTTTGCCTTTGCCATCATAGCATTTCCAAGTATGCAAGAGGCCATCTTTAATCTATGTCACTCTTCAGTTCCTGAACTTTTTTCTTTTCTTCCTGTCACGAGTCAAAGTCCGCCACTGTTGGATTGTGTTCCTTCCTAAAATAATCACTGTACTGCCGTGTGCTCACAATTGACTTCACGTTCTCCTTTGTACCACAGATGGCGACGATCGCCTTCTCACCCATGCTGCAGTGGCCACAGTATGGTGTGATTATGCTTCCATATTGTGGACTAAAGCGCACCTTTGTAATCACAGCTGAAGGCCTTAGCGTAGAAACACTGCCCCCCCCTCCCGAAACTGAGACATCTGCTTGTTTGCATCACAATCTTTGCTTTTTTTCAAGACCAAATTATATTAGTACTTCTGAGATATTTGTTGTCATTAAATATCTGTATTTAGTACTCTTTTAACAGTTTCGCAGAGTCACAGTTTGTATGGTGAAACCTCCAGAGAGTGTCGAATTAGCTTGGCGGAACTGTAACCCAATTCGCCCTCTTCTAAAGCCACAGTCTCAGGCTTGTGCAGAATACAGAAAATAGAAATTCAATGTGGGCTTTGAGAGTCTCAGGGCTTTAAAACGCTCACTGTGTGAGATGAGGAGATCTGTATGGTCTTTTACGACACACTGGACTGATTTCACCACTTACTGGTCAAAAACCTTCACAACCACCCACTCCCCCCCCACCCGAATCTTCACCCTGACCTTGAGTTGTTGTTTTTTTTATGAAGTATCTTTATTTTTTAAATGATTGTTACAAACAGAATGGCGACAAAGTCAATCATCTTGGATTTTGGTCTTGCCCTGCTGTATTAAAATGCACTAAAATCACCTCCGTAATTCAGCTCCTTTCTGCACTGAAGACTTCAGATTATGTTGTGGTTATAGGACAGGTACACATTACCAGGTGGGTCACTCCCTTCACCAAGATCCATATCTTATTTCATTAGTATATCATTGTACAAATACCAGCTGTATAAATATACATTTTATATTTGAAAAGTCTGCCTGATTCCAAAGTTACTATCAGTCGTCCATGCTCAAGGGAATTTACTATTTGCACGGAGGAGTTCAGTAGAAATTGTAAAAATATTTAATTCATTTCTGTTTCTGCTGTATAATATATCAGCCATAAAACATAATGTCTCAACTGGTAGGATGTGATTAGGACACAGACTAAAAGTATATCTAATGTGACTAAACATGGAAGGTGAGAAGAGACACCATCAAGTATAGTTTTTATTTTAGCTTCAGTTAAAATCCTTACCAAAAATCATACCCCCTTTCTGTTATACAGATCTATGCAATGGATAAGCCAATGCATCAAAATCAATAAATGACCCATAGATTTGTAAAAAAACAATGCCTCCTATAACCTGAAAAAACAAATGAGATAAAAAAATATTTCCAGCAATTCACCAGAACAGAAGACTTAATTAGCAAAAATGAAGACCCTTTGATCCGGATTTTGCAGGTTGTTACTGGCCAATCGTTATCTGAAGCAAAGTGGAAGCGCACAATTGGCAGATTGCCGTCCCTGGCTGGGATGGGTGAAATGTATAGGGCTTCCTCTCACAACGACTCCTGTCAGCTTCCTGGGTTGCCTGCAGTTTGGCAGCATAGATGCTAGGGAGTATCTCTCTTCAAATTAGGGCTGCAGTGTATAAAAGGACAGGTGGCTCAAAGGCAACTGGATCACAGGAGACCAATCACACTTCATCAACTTTTTCATGTGAGCAGGCGGGATTTGCAGTGACGAGCCAAGATGCATTGGCACAATCGACAATTAAAAATTAGTGGAAAAGACAATGATCAATTTCATACTAAAAAAAACAAAACAAAAAACAGGTCTGTCTATGCCACCAGACTGTTGTGTTGCCTTGAGTCGACCAAATCTGGGCACTCATTTGGGTTTGATGTGCTCTGTTATCAGAAACCCAAAGGGCAATTTTGAGTATTACAGTTTATTGCTGACCTTTGAGACCAATTTTGTTGTTTCAAGTGTCCCCTCTAAAGGCTGATGTTACAAGCTGCAGTTTTGGGTGTGACAACGGATGCTTACGTGATCATGCATGGCTTCCGGAACATGTGATTCTACTCAATTTCAAGCATGATTGCCTCAATGAGATTCATGAATTTCCGTTATATTTCCTGAAAACATTTATCTAATCCGTTTCATGGCTTCTTGCCCTCACATCTGCCACAACGCTATACCAGACAAATGGCTGTACACAGAGAGCTGAACCGGTGACAGTGGGAGAATTGTGGAGACTCTTAGTACTTACGGTAAGACATCTTATGTGCTGACAAGCAAAATGTCAATGACCAAAAGTCTGTCAGTCTGTGAAAAGATCCTTGTATCCATTGTTAAAATTTGCATTAAATTTTGTACTTATCACGCGAAAACCAATTTACATTTTAAAGAGGCAGCCAAACTTGACTGTCTTTGTTTTGTTTTGTTTTTTTTGCGTTGTTGTGCTGTTATCACTGCAGACAGACTTCAGCATGACGTGTGTATTCCTCAACTGGGACCTGAACTTCACGTAACGCCTGTACTTTGTGTAGCGTTGCAGTGTGGTGTGGCATGTTTGCCTCCAATCATAGTAAACAATATTTGAGATCATGTTGAATGAACACCCCAGGAGAACAGGATAGGCACTGAAATGTCCTCGAACTGTGAGATTTTAAAATTAATAGTGTATACTAGAAATCTCATTATACAAGCACTGGAGGTGGCTGAATCCCATTGATCCGACATGAGAGTTCCATTGTGGATCAAAACATTGTCCGACTGTGATCTACAGTCTTGATTGGTGGAGCAGGGTGGGTGAGACTCCATGTGGATTATCCTTGATGTATCTCCAACTGGTGCTGAACCCTGTGTGATGGCTTTCATAAGGATTCATAAGTGTCCCTCTGTACTGCAGCACACCGATATCGTCCCCGACAGCAGACCTCTCCAGCCCTAGCTGAGGCAAATAGCAACAGGATTTCCATTATACTTTCATGATTGTTTTTGTTTTTTTTAATGGTTAATAATCTCAGCAGCGGCTGCACAGGCAGATTAAATTATTTCAATTAGGCCAATAATTACTGGGACAAAGGTGAAATTTAATCAGAGAACATTTGGTTCCTCCAGAGAAAACGAGTCAGGACCCCCAGGTCAACAGCAGAGATCTACAACTCTCTTCTTGTGGAGCCCTAAATCACCTGTGTCAGGAGGATTGGAGCTCGTATCACTCACAGTCCAAGGTAAAGTAATCTACTTCATAATGTAATTCTGACTCATAAGTTTGATGCATTCAACTCCTGGAAAAAACGTTAAGCACCACAATGTACCCTAAGTGCCTAAAGTGAGACAGATTATTTGTTATTTCAGAACTAAACTACATCAATCATCATTATTATTATTCATATGCCATGCTTGTGCAAAACTCGCTGCAATACTTTGTGTGAATATTGATGTGATGAGCTAAAACGTTCCAAAAATAAATATTTTTTAAAGTACTTCACAAATCGGCGATCTGTTAAAGGTCCTTTGTTTTTTAGTTCTACCCACACCACACTTTGCTACACTACACAAAGTCAATACACACCAAGGTGAATGGAAATGTGCAGAAATATTACAAGGACTTGACCGAAGAAATTATTAATCTAATGTGTATCAAACATGCATTGTTTTTTTTGTTTTTTTTATGGGAGAAATTCAGTTGCTGTTTATATCTGAAACCTGTCCCTTTTTTGCCCTTGATTTGAATGATACAATGTGATGCCTGCTCTTACTTTCCAAAGACCCATGACAGAACGAAGTCCTGCTACAATCCCAGAGACCTCTCCTTCATAAGCACAGTGTGCCATGCGCTTTGGAAGGGAACAGCGACTCTAATTCGCCTGCCTTCTGGCAGACACAGCTTTCATAATGAGAAATATGTATGCAGACCGGAGCAACTGTGGCTGGGTTTTAAATGCTGATCAGATTCAGGCTTTCTGGGGGAAGAGTGGCCTTAACTCTGCCAGTCAATAATGCCCCTTTCAGAAAGCGGCTGCACGACCCTTATCCCGCTGTAACAAAGAGAGAGGAGACATTGACTCGCCGCGCCAATCTCGGCTGGGGGGCTTCATCCTATTACAAGAGCCGTAACAAGAAGCCGAAAGATTTGTGACACGACAGTGTTTGGATGTTGTAAACCGCTGTCAGCGATATAATGGCTGTCGGGGGGTGGGTGGGGGCGGGGGGTGTAAAGCCAACAGGGAATAAAGATGTGATCTGTTCAGACGACATATTAAAATTTCTCCTGATACATGTCATTCGGTGCAGTTTACGTCCACGAGTGTTCTTGTGTTATTGTGTTGTGCCAAAAGACAGAAGCTAAAACGCTGAGGTTTTCTTCGAGCATTTGCAATCAATAGTTGTTTTTTACATACAAGGATAACTCTGACTCTGGGTAATGTCCACATGAGCTTTGCGGCTATTTTATTGTGCAGAATGAAAAGCTTGTCCCTGATCACTAATAAAAAAGAAAAAGAAAAGATTAAGTTATTCATGTGATGTTTCCTGGATATCTTCTCTTTCTCCACTTTTCTTTTTTTTCTGTATCTCTGCACTCATTAATTAGGAGTTGTCAAGTCATGGAACCCACACGTCGGTAGGTGCCATTCAAATGACTTTTTCCAAATGAACTGGAGAATGGCTCTCATCTCCAATTCTCAAGGGAATGCCATCTTCCAGAACTCTCTGAACTCCAGTTCCTTAGTAACCGCTGGCACCTGCCACAGAGTTCACCTACTGCAGTTCTGCATGCTCGCGCTTGGAGACCGGGCGCCCGGATCCCGCGGCTGCTCCCTGGCGCGGCGGCGCTCGTAGTGAAAAAACGGGACGGGTGACAGATCCCTGTTAGGTCCGCAGTAGTAAGTGCAGGATGCTGAGTACCATCTTTGCCTTTTGACCACAAAGAAGATTCGGTAGTGGCTCTGGAGCAGTGCTGTGTGGGAGCTAACCTCCATCTGCTCACACAGATGGGCTGAGTCCACTGCCTAAATCCGCTTGAAGACCGACAGAGGCTGGACGCTCAACTAATCATATCCTTTTGCAAAAAATATGACGGCTGGTTTGTTGTCTTTCTCTGTGGAAAACAGGCGGAGAGATGCGTTCTGTTTCCACATGCACACACACATGCTGAAATATCTATATCAGTCCCCTAATTAATTAACAGGGGAGGGGGACATGAAAGAGGTGTTACAATGCATGGAATATCAATGTGTCTGACTCCTGTCTAACTGGAATTGACTGCTGTTCATTGCACAAATTGAGCTTATCTGATTGCCCTACAGCCCCAGGGGACCTGGAGGGGCACATTGGGAGAGAAGAAAGGGGTGTGGTCGTAGGGGCTTTTCACCAGGAAATCAATGGCGTCAGTTTAATTATTGGGTGAAGCTAATCAGTGGCTCAGCTGTAATTACTTCTGCTGCCCAGCAGCCATTAGAAAATTATTTGCATTAAGCCATTCAACAAGGCTGAAATAATTAATAGTCTTCTGCATTAATGTGAACAATGCTAATCGGCTCCTCTTTTGCTGATTGGCATGACTTATCTGATACTAGCAGCAAAGACGTGTGAATTTTGGCTCATTAGTCAGTAGCTTTGTATAACGTCTATCCTCTCCTGATATGGAGCTGGTGATCCTTCCAATGGTAACTTGTGCAACGGGCTAGCTATTATACTGCTAATGCAAGCTATATTAGGAATATTTTAAAAGAGTCCCTCATCCCAAAAGAGAACAAAACAACTGGTAAGTTGTAAATATTGGAAACCAATATTTTATTACTTTGAACAAGTACCTTCAAAGATGCTTTATTATTATTAAAACTTAATCCAATTAATTTGGTTTGATTAACATGTTGACGTATATAATGATTCATGATAACAAGTTGATATTACATATTATAATTTTTTTCTCTTTAATTTTAAACCCTGCTAATCTGCTAATGCATCTTAGCTCGTCACTACAGACCTTGGCACCACACACTGGGAGGCTGAGGAAGTACGATTGGCGTCATGTGGTGCAATCAGCTTTGACCCACCCGTAACTTTTCACACGGCAGGCCATGCAGCCCATATACGCAAGCCCAGACAATAGAGAGGCACTTCCTCCCTGACATAACACCTAGCCTACAGGCACCTGAGGTGTTGGCTTGTCGCTACCCACCAACTCTTGTCAAGAGGAGCCCTGATGATTCCCACCCACTGTAGCCTTGGTATCTCTAGGCTCTCTTTATGACAGTTGTAAAATTAATGATATTATTTAGGTACGGGTGTTGAGATTATTACTGGAATCATTTCGCTAATTTTCATGTTCCCAACTCTCATATCTATCAATAGTCAGCCGTCAATGCTCCCCTGATGTCAACCACCACGCATTCAGACAACAGCACAGGTGTTTTGCCAAAGGGTTGATGACAGCAGCCAGGGAACACAGCTCCACAATGCCTTTAGCTTTTAAAGCTATTAGCCATTAGCTGATGCATCAAAACAGGCTAGTCCATCTTATTGCCTGATCAGAAGACAGGGATTTCAGATAAAGTTGTGTTAGTGCCCCGGGCTTCTATTGAGCAGGAATATTTACTGTCACACAGATAAGGCCGAAAGGGCTTAAATGCTCGGTAAACACTTCTTCTTCTGCTGAGATATATCCATAACGTGACCTCTCCCCAAACTGTTAGCATGTTCCTGGGACCACTCTGGGACCCAGTGAAGGTAGTGTACTTTGCACTTCAATACATCTCCTGACGGGATCCAGAAAAGATAGGAGCTGACCACTGGCCCTGGCCTGGACTATAAAAGGTTTGAACACAGCTGTGGGGATGAGTCCGGAAGGTAGCAGAATGAAAGTGTTTCAGTTTGGGTTCTGTTTGAGCTGGCAGTGACATTTCTAGTTTTATTTTTATGTTTGATAACTTTGAATGTTAGTCCTTACTGTAGTTTAGGTTATGTTTATAAACATACGCTAGATACAGGCTTAAGTGCTCTGTAAAAATGGAGGCGGGGGAACGAGTCGTTACCATTGGGAGCGACGGTCAACTGCCACACAGACCGATGTGTTTCCAAAACATCCACCAACAATTCAATGGCGCTCAGCGATTCAGTTGAAAATATTCAAAGGGGAAAGCCGGGGGATGCCAGCAGACCGATGCTGCCTGTCTCAGCAAATTTCCACCCAAATGTTTATCTTATTTTTTTTCCCAGGTCAAAATTGTATTTTCTGAGTGGGCCCTGTCAGTCTAGCCACAGCTGAATAAAAGAGAATAAAACCAAAAAAGCCCAGGTATGTCTACAGGCCCAAAACGAAAAGGTAAACTGATCTTTCACTCTCATGTAGTATCAGATTTGTACTTAATGTTGAGGGCCACGCAGACATGACAGAGAATTGAACTGTTCAAAACTGGTCAAAAGAAAATGTATTTTTTAAGACCTCGTTTTCTCTTGACAATATGCCATTAAACAGATCCGGTCATTTCTTTGCTGAGTGACATCTTTGATGATACCATCTTAGCCTTCAAGCGCTGTACTGATTGATTTACTGTCAATCGAGTCTGGTCCAAGGCTCCTGTCGGGCCACTGTGCACCCCCGCGCCGGCCCAGTTGATTTATGTCTTGTTTCTGTTTCCTCCAGGTTCAATGGTTCTGTTAGCTGGGGCACGATCACACAAGGCTGATGATACCATTGTGCGCCATCTCAGGGTAGTCCATAACTTTTCTTTATTTAAGCTCCATTGATTGCTGATTTTGCTGTTCAGCAGTTTAATGAAAGCTGTGCACAGTTTTACTTTCAATGGAAAATAAATGACACTCCATATTAGAAGGCACTTGCTAACAAGCACTGTTAAGAGAACTTCCACTGATTGATCTTTACAATACACACATTAGTCATTCAAACTCCATAACCGCTTTTGCGGTTTGTGTGGCACCGGAGCCTTAGCCGGCCGGCAGAAGACGTGGGTCAGGATGAGACGGCAGTCCATGGGAGGGCAAGAGACGTACATGAACACAAACACAGCCACACATGCAAACTGCCACAAGGCACGGTAAATCCCCCCAACTCGCAAGTCTTTGGACAGAAAACCCGCACAAAAACTCCCCACAGACAGAAACACCAGCAGGGTTTGAACCCAAGACCCAGGCACTGTGAGAGACCAGCGCTTACAGCTGAGACACCATGTGTACATCGTAGTTCAACTAATTAAGATGACTGATGGTCAGACGTGATGAAATCCTTTTCAATGTAAAGTTTACTTGCATTACCAAGAACCTTGAGCCTGTTATCTATTGAAAGCAACATGTGCGCAACGACTCCCCCTACTGATGACAGGGGAAAAAACAGAACATTCAATGTACCCGATGAGTAAATGTGGGCTTTGGTGGGGCTTGTAGTGACAGCGAAGAAGGGTTTTCTGGCCTGAAACTACAAGAGGGTGCTGCACTCAGAAAATCAGAAAATGATGCAGCACATAGCCAGAGCCACATTTATCACGAGGATTGAAGCTATGACATTGTGGATGAAGGCCAGCTTTACTTAACCAGACAGTCATTCATTGGAGGGTACATGTGTCACCTTCAGAGTCTAGTAAACAAGAAACTATCTGCATTCACAGAACTGCGGTGCGTCAAAGTATGGATTGACAATTAATGTCAAAAAACCGTTGTCACTGAAACAATCGTGCCAATAATTCCAATAATTAATTAAGCCTCATGTGCCTCATGTGCAGAAACGCTGCTATGCTGAACTTGCTCGCTTAAGCCAAGAGCACACACCTAAACGTTAAGCTCATGTCATTTACTTGGCCAAGAACAAAAGCATGAAAGTGGAGATCCGTGGCTGGGCAGCCTCCTTCACAGCATCTAGAGCTCTTAACAGTGGACGGTGCTCTGCATTCGCGGTTCTTAAGGGTGCACATTTCTAGCATAGCGTGATTGTGGCTGTAGAGCAAAGAATAACGACATCTGATATCTGGGTAGAAATAGGAAGGGAAAATTCACCAAGGCAATCATACCAAGGCTCTACAGAGGCTGAAGTAATTCCCAAGACTCCAATATTAAGTAAATTATGCATTACCTCATAGACCAACATAATCTAGTTGTTTGGCTACCCACTGGCGCTCAACGTAAATATAAATAATTCAAGGGGACAAAATGCTTCCGTGCAGCAGAGTAATGAATCCAATTGAGTGACTACAAAACGCAGGGTATAAATACCGCTCTCCTCTCTGGATAGCGCCCACAGTGGTGTCGCCTTAGACATTATTGAGCTAGTGTTGGGTTTAATGGAAGTGCTCTGCATATGCGCGCCATCAATCATCTATATTGCTGGAGTCACGTTGGAGCCCGTCAAACCTGAGCGGAGAGGAACTTGGGAAGTGGCTGGAACACTGGTTTTCCACGACACGGATGATGTGAACATCGACCTGGGAACCAGCAAGTGCGTTTCGCAACCAAAGCAAACGCTTTAGCCAATTTTCACATCTTTGAGCTATAGAACTGATTTATTTCTCATTGTGCACACAAAGTCTGACATTCTCAAATTGATATGCATTTGTTTTATTCCAAGTAGACTGTTGCATTTATAATGACTGTCAACCGCATAGTAAATCCGTATTTATTTTAAATTCAGTTGTGTTGGCTTGCGAGCTCAGTAATGGATTCACATTTAATAGATAGGCAGCTACCCAGGAACACAGAGAATGTTATCCATATTCTCAGACTCACAGAAACCTTTGAGTTCCTGACGAAGACTAATCGCATTTAAACAGGCACAGAATAAACGGAAGGTTCAGTGGTAGGAGGGAGACTAAATATTTTCTACACACAAGATTATACATAAATATATATATATTCTTTTCAAATATTTATTTATATAACATATTTACACTCCTGGATAATCCCCTTATATCATAATCTTCGACTGCTGTATATCAAACAAATGCATCAACCCGGCTAACAGCTCATCTGATTATGAGAAATTAGAGAGGAAAAAAAAAGACATTTCCCTAATGAAAGCCTTGGCGAAAAGCAACCGAAAAGCTGTGTGGAAGGCTGTCAGAGTTCATGCCATTATGTGCGTCGGATGCACGATGCGAGCCAGTTCCACTGTCGACTGACATCGCATTAAAATTCAATCTGGATTATTTTGTGGCAGCATGGCAATGCAGTCACAACATGCACTGCATCACTCCTGTCAGACAGTTAGAGTAGCAATCAAACTGTAACACACCTGAGCAAGATTACCGTTTGCAGCCTTAAAATGTAAAGAAAAAGAGCTATCCAGCTATTAAACGCAGTTCTGGCTGGTTCAGTGGTGTCACTCCGGTAGTTAGTTACATTGGGACAAACTGCAGAGCATCATCAGCAGAGACTTACACTCACGTCCAACCAAACCTGTTACTTCCCATCCAATGGGGCCATTCCCTCCTGAGTTTGCTGCTCCTAATCAAACTTATTTTCCTCTTCATGTTCTTTTCAACTTCTCTCCTTTGCTCCATATATCCAGCAACGGATACACTTTTGCGTAATTCAGTACAAGAAACACTGTGGACATCCAAAACCAAATCAAATTAGTACTCTAATATAGGATTTCCCCGAAAACACTCCCGTCAAGGAACCCTTCAAACCTCCGTCTCATCGAACCCTCAGCAACTTCCATCTCCAGCCGAGATGTTCTCCTTCCCTAAGTTATAGATCTGAGCCGCCCTACAGAACCTTGTTACAAAGTAGCTGTTGCCATTTGTCACGCCAAGCGGGAAGCCATCCTGAGAGAGTGCGGGAGACTCTTCAGTAGGGGCCACCCCCACTTACATCTCACTTCGTCGGCTGTTAAAAAACAAAAATAAAAACCTCATTAATGAGAAGAAATTCAAACTCACCCAGGCTGAGCCCCGGCAGTCGGATTGAAAATGTGGCGGTCTCCCTCTCCGTCTCTCTGCCCGCAGATCTCTCAGCTGCTTCTCCTCTCCCGGTAAAAAGTGGTCGTCTTCCTGCCTGCCTGCCTGGCTGCCTGCCTGCCGCGCTCGGCGGATGTGCAGCGTTTAGACAGCCAAAGGGACACCGCGTCGGTGCCTCGTTCTGATCGGAGCTCCTGCTCTGCTCTCCTCTCAGCCTCGGCTGCAATGGGGGAGTGGTGCTGCGTGTCTCTCTCTCTCTCTCTCTCTCTCTCTCTCTCTCTCTCTCTCTCTCTCTCTCTCACTCCTTTCTCCCACTCTCTCTTCCCCTCATTGTATTGATCCTTCTCTGCGCTGTGGCTCTACTTGTGCAGCCCCTAGTGGGCATTTCAGTGGAGCCTTGTGCAAAGGCCGGACGGCTTGCCTCAGCTCAGCACCTGTTTAGGGGAGAGAGATGGCAGAAAGCCTGTTAGTGCCCCTAACCACAGCAAAGTAAAGTCTTTCACTTGAACTGACAGAAACAAAACAAACAAAAACTCAGCTGGACTCCTTCCTGCACAAAATATACTATTACTCAGGTGGGCATGGATATTTCAACAGGCTATTCTAACCAGCTGAGTGTATGGTCCACAATGTAAAATCTTTCTTTTTGAGGGATGCTTGACTTCCTGTGAATGTAACGCCTATGTTCCCGGGATCTAATGATTGTCAGTATAACCTATTAATTTCTCTGCCAAGTATTTCTAATACTATTATTTCTAGTATTATTATTATTATTATTATTATTATTATTACCACAAAGGCCATCTTCTAATATTAGAATTTAAACAGTTTGTTGTCTGAGCCCGAAAGGATAGGACGATATTGGGTAGTCATGCTTCTGCAGGATACTGCACATTTACCCCTGTGACCCAAAACCCCCAGTCAATAGTGGAAATCACAGACTACGTCTGCAAGTAACGGTCTAATATCAGCTCAGAGATTTGTTAGAAGGATTAATATTTCTATCATTCGTTACCATCCTTGGGGTACTGTTACTTCATGTTTGGGCGTTGGAAGCATAATATCAATCACATTGTCCAGTAAATGTCCACTCCTAATCTTGTAAAACATTTCTGTTGGTTAGCTGTTTTAACAAAGATTTTATAGCAATTAACTACCAAACCATAAAACCTGCTTCAAATCTGTTAAAGCTGTACTATATGAGTACCATATCTCATACAGAGAATAGTTTGAGTCTGAAAACTGAAAAACACTGAAATAATGTGTTTCTATCCCTGAAATGAATTATTGATGAAGCAATTATTATATTAGATGCCATTTGTGTTAAAAGCCTATGGACTGGATACATCTGCGAGGCCTACACTGGAGGTAACCAGAAACCCATTTCTCAGCTATTGTCTTATTGTCTGATGCACCTGCTGAGCACAGTGCTTTACAAAATAAGGATGGATGAGTTTTGGAAAGGGGGATTAAGGTTTAGGGAGAAGGCATATCCTCATCATATATTAACGATGTATGAAATCAAATGTAATATAAAATATCAAGGTTTTTATAAGGTCAGAGATACAATGCAAGCAGTCAGGGGGTACTTGGTTGACTACTGCTACTGGAGGGCTGAAAAGGAAAATGGATAGGAGGAAAGTTGAGATAATACCACCTATGCAAACGTCCGCAGGTACAGCCATAAAAACTATAATTCACATATCCTTACACAACCTTACAGAGATAAAAAACAAGTTAGGCACAGTGTGAAGTCCTTAAGTGATTCAATTATGTAAATATGATGCATTTAATTTGATCCTTATTAAGGATAAATTATTAACTAGGACTAAAATGTAGCCTACATGTTAGACTGCACCAGTCTCCACAGCACAGACGCATTTGCTGCTCATTTTATTTGACACCCTTTACAAAGGCTTTACGCATTATTCTGCCTCCCACTTGGAACCGTGCACGGGGATGTTTTTTTTAATACATGCTTTATTGATCACTTTGCTAATTGAGGGGAATGAAAGCTTGGAAATTCCTTTGCATAGAACAAATGAGCCGGCAGTCCAGGCCTTCTCGGGCCTTTCCCGATGAGTGCTGGAGGCACTAATCCTGACAGCTAACTCCCGGGTGCTGGCCCGTACACTGGCCACATGGGTCCCCTTGGTAATGGAGCTCAGACATGATCTGTGTGGAGGTGTGAGACTGCAGCAGATCTCTGGGTACTCTCTAAAAGCCCTCTAAAAGACTCTCTCCTGCACACGTAAACCGAATGCGGTATTCCTGTCATTAACGTTTTAATGTGGATAGTGTGAGCTGAATTGATTGTGCAGATAATGTATATTTAAAACATTTTTTTAAATGCATTACATTTTGGAAGGAATCGTCACATTTTCTAAAGGCTAATGCGAAACTTTAAAAATATTTAATGTAACATTTTCTTTTTAGGTTTGATAACAAAAGATAAAGCTTCCACACTTCGTGGAATGTGGTTCAGAACGTATCCCTGGAAGATGAAGGATCAGCTGATGCATTGAGCTCACGGAGCGCGGGATATCGCTGGCCCTCTCAGTTGGAGGCGTGTCCTTCGTGACACTTCAAGGCTGAGCACTTGGTAGACCTCCATGGGACTCGTGCTATTATTTATGTATTCATTCATTTTTGCCATCAATTCAGCATTTTTTTTTTTTTAGGAAGGGCAGTGGCACACACGTCAGAAATACTGCAGTGAATTTAACACGACAGTCCTGGATCTTGCAGAGTAGGGGCCTTGTTAAAATTTTGGCATGTAATACTATCTGGAAATGCTTCCTTGTAGATAAAATTTGGAGGAAGGTGATAACGATATTCAGAGACACACAATCGAATAAGAAATCGTCTTTGAGGCCGGCCAGACACCAAAAGTTATATCTAAATATTAATACATCATATTGTATTGTTAGGCTTTCGGTGATGAAGGTATAAGTTTACATATTTATAGCTAAATCCACAAACCAGACACCTTGACCCAGCTGATGACAACTTGGTCCAATGGCCACTAGGGGGACCATAGGAAGTCAGACTGCAGTCTAAACACAGAATATCAAGTGTGGACAAAGAGTTGCAGTCTAGATGACATACACATGTGAAATAAATAAATAGATCAAACAGAAAAAATATATAATTTGCACATATTAGAAATAATAATAAAAATTCAGGCCCAGAAATGCCTGCTTCCACATTACACCCATCACTGCTGACTACACGCAGGGGAAGTTTATTATAAATGAATTTTAAAACATTTTGAGACAGGCGGTTGCCTGTCACCAGATTGGGGGAAACATCAGCTATTATGCGCACTCTTTTTTTCTCTTTTATCTTTTCTTGAGCAGAGAGAGCTCTGATCTAGCATCCTCAAGCGACAAAACTCTCTTAGATCCGTTCGGATCAGAAATCCTATTTGCATCCAACATGCGAAACAAATTATCAACCAGGTCACAAAAAACATGAATCTAGGATGTACGCTTCGCAAAAGTACATTTTCTTCTCACAGTTTTACACAAACCCACCCAGGTGCCTGGCTCCAGCCAACATATGCCTGATATTGCATTCAGCAATTCTGGTAAACAGTATGAACGTAAAATCTCATAAAATTTTTTAATTAAAATGCAGGTTATGCACGGTGGCTTCAATAAATACAACAGACAACTGTCACGAAAATTGAAATAAAAAATACAGGTCTACAGTCATATTTTTATTTCCCGGTCAAAATATATAAATGTGTCTCATAGTTCTTAGATGAGGCAGGTTTTAGCCAATGTGAGCTAATGACAATGCCCTGACTGGGACAGCAGATTAAACTTATTAAAGGTAGTTAATGTTGCCACATGGTGCAGACTGGTGAAGTGTAGTCTAAGCAGAGAACTGAACACAGCAGAAACTAGCCAAACCTCTGGTAATAATAATAATAACAACAGCCACACAAGTGAAAGGGCTATATCCAGATGGAAAGGCTGTATTCGGTGGCAAAGGAAACAAAACTTAAAGTACTGTTGTTACCATACGAGAATAAAACACCACTTCAGTTATGGGTTCTCGGTTTAAAGTCAATGGTCACATGACTTCTGTGCACTCTGCTGGTCACCGATGGTGTTTAGCAGCACTATCAGTGATTACATCCCTAGCAACTTGTGTCGCTTGATGCTGACATGTCGCCCATCGCTTCTGGAATACAAAACAAACTGAAATCACTAGCAATCCAGTCTCAAGCTATCCCAGAAACCGCTAAGACCTTATCTGTCAGTCGTTACCAAGAACCTGAGAAGGGAGTATTTAGAATTCGCACGGCCTACATTACACAGCATTGTTTGAAAAACTCTGTGCTTTGTTACAATGCACATCAGAATATAAAAATACTACTTTTGGAACTTTTTGAAGATCTTATAATAAATTCATTGGGTGCGTTTATCTAAGAGATGTGATGGAGCAAGCCCTCTGCAGAAGTGCGTGGCAGCCACACAGGCACCCAGAACTGACACAGGCTGATGCGCGCCTTGTGGTAAATTCAACAGACACAAAATTCTCCTCTGTTAAATATTCAAAATCAGAACTATTTAGCATTTTCATCAGCACTGCTAACTGTAAAATACAAACTGTTTTCGGCATGAGTTGGTGTGACATTATTCAATTTCAAATTCAATTTTGATGTCCATCCAAATGTGGCGTTTTAGAACAGATTTCTGTTTTGGGTGCTCACTGGGGGAAAGGCTGTGAATGAGCGTTGGTTTGTTACTGAGAGTGGCCAAGGGAACACAAGAAATTGAGGATGTCACCCACCTGGGTGTCATCACGGCTGTTGGCCCATGTTACAGGACTGGGGGGGAGAGAGGTTGAAGTAGACTGTCGCACCAGAAGAGAGCGCAGAGAAGTTTGTTAGGATTACGAAGTTAATAAGCATATTCAGTGTTACTGCAATTTATGTAATTCACTGCACCATCGTTTTATGGTCCTGTGGGGCCTAGGGCATGGAGCGGTTATTTATGACCAGCCCAACAACCCAGCCAGGGCCCACAAATACATTACCGACTGATGTATGTGTGACCTGCATGTCTCCACAGCATGGATCTTCATGCCAGGAAGAGGTCTTACTGTGACCAAATATGACCAATACATCTGCAACAGGTTTGCACTGGCAAAAGTAACAAAATCATTATTTAAGAAGTCTCTCTAAAAGTATCTCTAAAAGTCTGGGTGAGAAGCTTTCTCCATTAGTGATAAGAACTTGTGAAGCTGGGAGCAGTTTCATATTACAAGGAACTGTTAACAGCAAGCTGAGCATTCCATTAGCCCCCCACAAACAGGCTAGCAACAGGTTAGAAACCAGGCGGTTTTGTCTCTTTACAAACAGTATCAATACATTTAATGTATCTCTGAGCATTCAGCCGTGTCATTCTTCTCTACAGGAAATGTGGTATGATATTGACACAATGGGGTTTATCATACAAATGAACCTTCAACAGTACATTTCTGTCAATACACCAACGTGTTGTGAACATCCCTGAAAATCTACAGGATGAAAGAGATGTTTTCCAACCTTCAGTGAATCTTTGGGGAATAGCCTGTAATTCAATACTTCAGGCGGAGCTATTCAATCACAGCTAAAATGTTTTACAGTTATGACCAGGGCCAGAGTGAGGAAAATATCACCTTATTTTTGTATCACCTCAATTTACCTATTTCTACGGTTTGATTCCAATAGGGAATCATTAGCGCAGGGCTTCAAGGGCTTTAGCTATAAATCGTTTTTTATGAGCCCCAAATCTTTTGACGACAAACTAAACATAGACTCTAGCATTAAAAACACTTACTTTAAATTTTCTCTTATCAAGAGTGCAGGGCTTTTAAGTGTCGTGTAAACGTTCCCAAAAACATTTACACGACACTTTTATTAAAAGGGGGCGGGCATTGGTTTCCATGATACATAGGAATACATGCTCCTGTGGTTTGAAATGTGTTTTTTCTTTTTAAAATGAAACCGAAGCTTCTGAACATCCAATCTGATCCAATTTGACCTATTTGTGATTAGGAATGTGGTTAGGTAAAACCACTATTTGTTTAAAATAATAAAACTGTTCAGAAAAAGAATTTGGAATTAAAGATTTGTTTTCAGCCTAGTTTTGAATATTTATCCCAAGAAATTACCACCGAACAACTCGTTTGATCCCTACATGAAAATCCAGCCTGACCAGTTAGCTGGTAACTGGTAGCTGGTTGTTCAGCTAAAACCAGCTTGACAAGCTGTAAACCATAAAAAAGGTCTTAGATGGATTTTCCAGCAAGAAGATCTATTGTATGTGTTCGTTCTTGAAATCGTTTTACTGATAGCGATCATTAAAATACATCCTGTATATGGATATACAAAATGTATTCAAAATACTGTAACAATTCCAAATGTGATTTGAGAGGCATTTGGTGGAGGTAAATTAGTTCCATTTGGTGATGAGGTAAATTTTCTGCCTGTGGCTTGGGAAATATTTTCATTTCACACAGTGGGGAAATCCTTTTATTTTTCTGTTGTTCACATAAGTGTAATAACCTAAAGTATTAATCGATTATTCGCTTCTTTGTTCCACATAAAGTTAAATTCAATAAAACCTAAAGGATTTAAAACGTTGCTGAAGCCATTTGTTGTTTTTTTCTCCAAAAATCCTAAAAAACGCATTGGTATGACATAAAAAGCTTTCTTTAAAAAGCTCCTATGATTAAAGCACAATTACGAGCATGCTAATAAGTGTAATATGAAAATAAGAACTGAGTTTAAATTCATGATCCACATACAGTTCCCTCCATACAAAACCAAAGCATTCTCGTTGTCTTCAGGCCTTAGATTGAGGACCTTGAAACTAGGGGGATATGCCATATAAATATACCTTAAGCTTGTGTACCCATTATTTTTCTTCTTGACAACAGAGGTTTGGCAATGACCTGTCAAACAGTCCAGAAAGCACACTTGTATGTCACATGGGTTTATGCCACAGAATTCGTTATCCGGCTGTAAGTGTCGAAGCAGGCTTGTGAGGGTACACTCGGAACCCTCAGGTGGTGCCAGTCATCTGGGGAAAACGTGCTAATTGGCTGAACCAGCGTAATCGTCAATCAGAAGGAAAAACATCAAATGCGTGGGTGGAATAATTGTAGACGTCAAATTTTTAAATCAAGGGTTCCAAGCCCCTTTCTGAGTCCTACAACACAGCGGTGCCTCCCCAGGGCTGTGTTTATGTATTTTGATCTTAGCAGCACCACAAGCTACAAGCTAATGCATGTGCATTATTGAAGTTCAGTCATATAAACACGCTTTTGTTCAGAAAGCCAAATATCAGGGGAATCCTCAGCTTTTTAACTACCTGTCCAGTGCTAAAAAAGCTATGGCTGCAATGATGAGGTAGAAATATTCTTTGTCTTTCAAAAAATGTTAGGCAGAGTATTTAATTTCCATTTATTTATTTTACTGCAGTAAAAAAATTGAAAGTTTGGGCAAAGGTGTGGCATAAAACAAAACAAAAAATTGCAAAGAAACCAAAGGGAATGTCAATTGGGCAAGTTTGAGTGGGCTTGGCACAGGACTTGAAAGCCAAACCCACATGG
>JAOVYW010073830.1:0-19338 GCA_025775045.1 Hiodon tergisus
ATGTATATATGTGTATATATGTATATATATGTATGTATATGTATATATATATGTATGTATATGTATATATATGTATATATATATGTATATATATGTATGTATATGTATATATATATGTATGTATATGTATATATATGTATATATATATGTATGTATGTATGTGTATATGTATGTATGTGTGTATATATATATATATATATATGTATGTATATGTATATATATATATGTATATATGTTCACTCAACTTTTATGTGTTTTACATGCCTCCAAGAGCTTGTCTTGCTGTACCATGTGTAGGTTTGCTTCATGCTGCCAGGTCACAAGTTGAACACAATCACAAAAGCTACCTTTCAGGGCCAGACTGATTACACTTGATAGAGCATGGCAGAATAAAGGTTAAGCTTCTGAATTCAACCCAAGAACAACAAACTTACTTCCCATGATTCAGAACAAATTTATTCAAGATGAATCCATTTTGCTTCCTTGCTTTACATGGCAAACATATTCAACATTACTTTTTTACATTTTTAATGTTATAGTCTGACTCATGGTATTTCAGCCTTTTCCAGCCACAGCTGCCTCTTGAACTTTATAAACACTCTTCATAAGAACAAAACCAACTGTAAACAATGGCGCTACAATGGAAACAAATTACCTATATTTTTTTGGAGTATGCTTGAAAAATACTCCAGTTTACCTAGAATAAGTCAAATTTATAATTTATAACAATTAAATTGTGCAAGGGGTCAGTAGCAGTATAAATCAAAGTAGGTTAATATATTGTTGTGAAAGTCCCACTGGTCTTATATAAAGCCAAAACAAAAACAATGATTAAATAATCAACACTGCATCTGAAGATCTGAGTCAGATGGCTGATAACGTTTGCTGTAAAAATCTAGAAAAAAATAAAAAAATAACAAATTTCAAATTTTTTGCTGTGAAACCAAAATGCATTGCTCATCCAGCTTCATCACATTAAAAGTTTAAAAGGGCAACCTTATCCTCTATGTTTTAAGAAATAACATTCAACCCCACTACTTATGAGTGCTTTGTCTTTCATTCCCATTTAAAATACAGCTGTGCTCAAAAGTTTGCATACCCTTGGAGAATTGGTAATATATGTACCATTTTGAAAGAAAACATTAGTGAGCAGGCAAAACACATTTATTTTATTTCTTATGGGATTCATATTCAGCTGTAGGTTATAACAGAATGGCACAATCATAAAACAAAACATGGCAACAAAGAAAAAAATGAAATGACCCAGGTTCAAAAGTCTGCATACCCTAAGTTGTTAATACTGTGTATTGCCCCATTTAGCCTCAATGACAGCGTGGAGTCTTTTGTAATAGTTGTCGATGAGGGCCCAAATTCTTGCAGGTGGTATAGCTGCCCATTCGTCTTGGAAAAATGCCTCCAGGTCATGCAGAGTCTTTGGTCATCTTAATGTTTGAGATGTCCCCAGACTGGCTCAATGATATTAAGGTCAGGAGACTGTGATGGCCACTCCCGAACCTTCACCTTTTTCTGCTGTAACCACTGGAGGGTCAACTTGGCCTTGTGCTTAGGGTCATTGTCATGGTGGGAAGTCCAAGAGCGTCCCATGCACAGCTTTCGTGCAGAAGAATGCAAATTGTCTGCCAGGATTTTCTGATAAAATGCTGCATTAATCTTGCCATCAATTTTCACAAGATTCCCCATGCCTTTAGAGCTCACACACCCCTTAAACATCAGTGAACCACCACCATGCTTCACAGTAGGGATGGTATTCTTTTCACTGTAGGCCTTGTTGACCCCTTTCCAAACATAACGCTTATGGTTGTGACCATAAAAGCTCTATTTTGGTCTCGTGAGGCGTGTCAAGGTGTTGTCGGGCATATTATAATCGGGCGTTTTTGTGGCATTGGTGCAGTACAGGCTTCTTTCTGGCAAGGCGACCATCGTCGTATTGTGCTCCTTGAAACAACCACGCCGGCTTTTTCCAGAGCACTCTGTATTTCTCCTGAGGTTACCTGTGGGTTTTTCTGGCAGTTGTGGCTGAAATCTTTATTGGTCTACCTGACCTTGGCTTGGTATCAAGAGATCCCCCAAATTTTCCACTGATTAATAAGTGATTGTACAGTACTGACTGGGATTTTCAAGGCTTTGGGTATCTTTTTATAAACTTTTCCATCTTTATAAAGTTTCATTACCTTGTTACACAGGTCTTTTGACATTTCTTTTCTGCTCCCCATGGCTCAATATCTAGCCTGCTCAGTGCATCCACGTGAGTGCTAATAAACTCATTGACTATTTATGCACAGACACTAATTGCAATTTAAAAAGCCACAGGTGTGGTAAATTAACCTTTAATTGCCATTTAAACCTGTGTGTGTCACCTTGTGTGTCTTTAACAAGGCCAAACATTCAAGGGTATGTAAACTTTTGATCAGGGCCATTTGGGTGATTTCTATTAATAAAAGACAGTTTTTTTGCATGGTCAGTCATATTTTCAAAATCAATGCCAAAAATTCGCAATTTCTGCCAGCACAACTGTACATCAACAGGAAATTGGGAAAGCTAGGCTTTAGTCAAAGCACCACAAGCATAAGTACTCATCCATCAAAAAATGTGATGTAGGGTTAGTGTTAGGGTTTTGTTTAGGGTTAGGGTGTGGGTTAGAGTTTGGGTTCGAGTTTGGCTGTTCTGCTGGTGTGGGGGTTTATAAGAAGATGATACGTATATTCATTATATAGAAAGATGAAAGTAGATGACGTAATACTTTCGGGTGTCTATAGCCCATGTCAGTATCCTATTTTTCAAGACATTTAACAATTGACGACGTGCTTGAAAGGATAGCAAAAGGTGCTAATGTTTACCCATCCTTGTATACCCAAGGTATAGAAGATGGAAGTGAGGTAGGAATGTATCACCATGTGGTCTGAGACTGATATTAGTCTAATGCGTGATGAGATGCATATCTTCACCAAACGGATTAACAACACATCAGTGGCATTAGGGTGATACTCCACAAACAAGGGCAGATCAAATTCAGAAAAACATTACATTGTTTTAATTTGCTCAGGCATGTGTTTTAATCTTCTTAATAATTAATAATATTTGTATAGTAACTCCTAACTAAAAAAGAGGCTAAATTAAATCCATGTCCAAAAAAAATAAATAAAAAATTTAAATACTACTGCCCAATGGAGACCTACAGAGAAAAAAAAACCCCTGCTGGGTTGCTATAGTTCTGCCTTCGCTAATGGGAGTGCTGCAGAACTATATCTGACATACTCTTCGTTCACACAATGATAGTCATCTAACAGAAAATTACTGAGGAGCAAACCAGCATTGAATGGAGGCTATGATGCATTTGAACAGGATTATTTTCTCCTTAAGTGCAGTGTGGACAGGAGAGTGGCTGCACTACCATCGGTTAACAGGTCGCCTGGCACAAAGGTCGGGGTTCTCAGAGTGCAAGGGACTCCTGATGTTTGGGTAATCACTCCTGACAAACTCAGGCCGCTGAGAAATGTAAATTAAGCAGTGGTCACAGAGATGAAACATGCTATGGGTGAACAGTGTTTCTTAATCTGGGTGCACTCACTGACCGGGTGGATTTTCTCTCTATCTCTCGCTCTCTCTTATCACCCTTCCCAGCCCTATGCAGGTCCTCTCTCTTGTCTCTCTCCATCCCCCTCTGTTCTGGTGCCCACCTCTGTGTGTCACTACACCTCTAGCTTACTTCATTGTGTTTCTCTGAGAGTCAGTCCAATCTCCACTGAACAGGATCCACTTATGAAAACAATAACTAACCGGAACATCAAAACACTGACAATAACAACCTCAAGGATAACTTAGATAACTCCACAGATTGATACAAGACGGAATCACAATAATTATGTAGTTTCACAATGGATTTTGTCATTTATGATTATAGGCAGTTATGTTTCTTTCTCACCTTTCCCGTGTGTGGTGAGCCGATGATTGGTGATCCCATATTGGGTAAAAAAAAAAAAAAAATGGGATACGCTTAAAAATAAACCAATAAATATAAATATTATATACCAAATATAATTTATTTAAGTGATATGTGGGTCTGTTTTATTTATGTATTCTATTGCACTAAAACAAACATCCAGTTCAGACATTCAGGTTAAGAAAAAATTTATTTATCGAGAGTTTTAATCTCTAGTGAGTTTTAATTCTTTAGTGAATTTTTACATATGGTTAAAGGTGGTGGATGACATTCTTCGCAAGAAAGAAAACCTGCTTTCTTGGCAACAAAAAGAGGAATATAAAGAATTTGCTTACATCAAGGCTATCTATTGAAGTTACATACTTAAGTCTCACAAAGAATTTTGAAGCCTAGAAATGTTTAATATTTTTGATATGTAAAATACAGTAGTTCTCTAAGTTACCTTAAGACTGGGACAAGTTCATGCCAAGTTAAAATATTTTAATATTTTTAAATATTTTTAAATGATTTTAATTAATATTATTGAAATTTCCATCTTTTTAGCAATCCAATAAAACTGAGCAGGTCGATGCTGTTGTGAATGGCTGCAGACGGATGGAGAAGCCATCTGCCCTAATCCAATCAGATCAGATGCTCATTCATTTTGAGAAATAATGTCAACATCAATGTTCAATTGTGAGATAATACATGTTTTAAAAAAATCTGAAATTAGACTGCTAAAATACACTGACATTTGGGAATAAAACTGTCATTTATTGCAAAACTTCGTATATATTCAAATTGTAATGAATCAACTTAAGTCACAATTTACACAGATGTATAAAACCTCCCCTCCATTTCAGTTAAATTATTATTCAAATTGTTGTATGAATAATGAAGTGCATAATAATTTATTTTTACATTTCTATTTTAAATTATCTTTCTCATATTGTGCGGGAGGCCTATTTAATATATGAACAAAGACCGGAATCCCCAAAACCACATGTGAATAGTTTAATATGTCTCAAGATGCGAGGCACCAGAGCAGGGATGAACCCTAGCGCAGCTTCCCACACGGACCGAGTCCCGAGCTTATGAGGCACTGCAAGGAGAATTAATACACAATTTTTGTTGTTATTATCATTAATAATTAATTATTTTTCAATTATTTTAAAATGTATAATTATTTAATTATATTTTAAAAATTATTATTATTATTATTATTTTGAAATACATTTTAAATCACCAGTCAGTTTGAATAAGTTATTCCCAATCGTCAGCTATATTAAAACATCGCAGCCCATTGCTACAAACCCTGCCATCACTCCTGATATGCACCTATCTGCTCCCTGTCCCAGTCAGCCAATGGCATGATGCGGATCCAGATCATGGGACACTGCACTGCGGCCTCTTTCACAACTTAATGAGGCCATCGCGAAAAAAGGTGAAGAGCACTTTCTTTGCTGGCTCTCTGGCTGGTAACCCAAATGTGGCAAATGTGGTTCACCAATTCAAAAGACAGACACTAATTGAATAAAATCCTTAGATTTTTCAGTTCATTATTCAAACCATTCTGTTAGCCATTGTTTTTATTCCAAAGGGCATGGTTAAACATCATTAAACATCGTTACGGTTAACCATGCAGAAAACTTTTTTTTCTGATTAACATTTAGCTTCAGTCGGGATGGTACCACAACAGTTTCCCTGTTGGGATCTGATCCTGCAAACTATTGGACCTTAACGTCAGGTAAACTGCAATGCTACTATCATACCTTAATGACTGTCGATCATGTAAAATGTCCTTTATTTGAAATTCTGTTGACAATGCTTACATCCATCTTGATGATAGTTGGTACACCAAGCTCAACAGAGGTCATATACAATATCCTAAACTTGGTATAGTAATTTAGTTAGGGCCAAGTCTAACAAGTTATGGTCACCCACTCAGTCTGATCACGCACAGTGAGAAAGGGGAATAGCTTTGCTAATCTTTTATATACATCTTTTATCCTTTGAAATGGAAAACAATTTGTATTTACCAAAAGATCTTCACAAACACATTTCCCTGTAGGTTAATGCTTAATAAAATATAGGCCAGGCAAATGCAAAATTGCATTGTGGTGCAACACATGGGTGTCCAAAATGCAGACATCCTCGCAGCTTAAAGTGTTGTTTTATGTGACTTACTGACATGGCACTCAGTCTAAAAAAGATTGATTGATTAAGGAGAGACCTGACCATATAATAAGTGGAGGACAGGGAGTTAGCTTCTCAGTTCAAGAGCAGCCTTTGCTATGAAAGTCTCCACCGTGGGAATTGTTGTCCAAAGCTGAAAACTGAAAAAAGCAATATATGAATAGCAAAGTCAAGAAACTTACGAGTTAGACAGCATAACTTTAAAAAAAGCAGCATGACTGCAGAAGGGGGTGGTGGTGGTGTTAAATGGATATGCTCCGGATCACACTGTACCCTTAGCACTGGCTGGGGTCTGAAAACCAGCTGTTTGCACAGACCCATTTATTTATGTGTCACAGCTTCTGCTAAAGATCTCCAGAATTTAAGTAGTTCTAGCAGCCCTCCCATGCATTTGAAGCATGCATTTGTTCTGACGTGTCTTCATGTGTCTTTGTCCGTCCTCACTTCTCCTCAGGTAACTTTAGGCACAATGTCTCACTTTTGTTCAACTTTATTCACCCAAGGGGGCACCCTCTAAAAAAGCTGTAAACTAACAAAAAGACAGCTACCCACAACCTATAACTACAGAAGAGAGTCCAGTCAACAATAACATTCATTTCAGCATTATGTCTCTGCACCGTGATCTCAATCTGTGTGATGTGGTAGGGTAGAAGCTATGCAAACTGATGTTAATTTCTAAATTAGTATCTCTATTCGGTGAGTTATAAGATCATTAAACTGGTAATCTGTGTATTAACAGGGTCTGTAAACTTCTCTTAATCAGTTTTAGATGCTAGGAAAACTGATGTTGGTCGTTGTACTAGGGTCAGGTGTTAATATATGTTAGTGATTCTGTAAACAGCTGTTATGTGTAAGTGGGTCTGTAAACTGCTTTTAATATGTATGTTAAAGGCTCTGCAAATTTATGTTAGCCCGAGCATTATAAATGATTAATCTTTACCTGTATAAAAAGAAACTAAACCTTCCCAACAGTGCATTTGCTGGACACTCTGAAAGGGCAAGATTTGCACGATAATAGATTGAACACATTGTTGAGATACTGATTGTTTATTCCACAAATTGACCCAAACATACATAAGTTCTCTAAAAAGGAATTTGATAACACTGGACTTTGTATTTATATAGCTGATGCACTGCTATTATGCATAGTTACACTGTATTAATGAGTAATACTTTAATTGCCATCAGAATAATTAGTAGTTATGCTAAAACAGTGTTACTAATTTTCCAAAATGTCTCTGTGAAGTTACAAGTGCTATTACCGTTTCAACCATTACTGACTTTTAAATTTGTAACTACAATTGTGTAACTACAATGGTGTACCTGTTTTGGTTACAAAATAACCCCAGTGTCAATATGCTTGATGATATAAACAACTGCAAACGTGATGCAATTTATCTGTGTGGTAACTGATTTAATAACTCATACCTGCTTTCTCATACCCTGCCTAAAAACTGGGGAATACATGAGTACCAGTCTACACTATGCATGATTCATTAACTACCCAAATGGTAAGCAGAGTGCCCCTGTTTCCCTTCCAGAATGCATCGCATTTCAGTTACACTCTCAGTGATTGTACCATTAATTAAGTACATTTCTGACACAACTGTGGCTGTGCTCCTGGGTGCGTGTTTAACCATTTCCACACTGTCTTGGGTCTCTTCCCAATGGACTGCCCTGATTAACTGATAATTATACCACCACACACACACACACACACACACACACATTCGCACCACCGTTCTGGTTCTGAAATTTGCAAGTTAGCAATATTTAAAAAATTTATTTTCTTTTCAGGGGGTCAAAATATAAACCATTTCAAATAGTTATGATTTGATATCACAATGTTTAAAAAAAAAAAAACAGTAATTTGGGGAGTGCAGTGATTGCTGAAAGGACATGATGTCATAATATAGTATACCGAAGGAGTTGTTGTACCGCTCGCTACCTCTCGTTAGTGGGGCTACTGCTTGCTGGTGATGCTACCCCTCATTAGTGACGCTACCGCTCGCTGCTGATGCTACAACTTGAAACATTTATTTTAATTCAAGACAATGACAAACTATCCAAAATAAATTAAATAACAAAGATTTAATATTTTATTTTCCAAATACTATATACTTCCAAATCTGATATGAATAAAATACTACTAGTATGTCACAAGACACCAGTCTGTTCTATATGATAGAACTCTAGTGATTCTCTACTCTACTTCCCTGTGAATGGAAGCAATATTTGTTTTTCAATTTAAAAAAAAATCATTTCACGCATAAAAAGAAATATTAAAGTAAATCATAAAGATCTGTTTTTTACGTACATGTAAGTATATTTTTAAATAAATCACCCAAAGACTTTTGTAACTTTTGTATTTTGGTATAATTTGGTGTTTCATTCATTCAATCTTCACCTGATGGAGGTATGTTTAACGACCGAAACCTTTGTTTTTGTTGTAATGGGGATCATTGTGAACGAGCTTGTTACTGACAGTGATGTCACTCCCTAGAGTTGAAGACAAGAGAATGAGTTCCTAAAGCTAAAGACCCTAAAGCTAAAGTTTTGATGACCCGAGTTCAGTCCCGGGCTATGGCAGGTGGAAACAGGGTGGCCAAGGTACATTACATTAGCAGCAAGTATACTGAAGTCGAAAGGGAAAACCACTAGTGAGGTTTATTACCAATGCCAGTATTCTGAAAGTGTAGTGTTTGATTTGCTCGTCACAGCTTACCATGTGACAAAAACAGCAATAGGAATAAACATGAGCAGAATACAACATGCAGAAGGGAATTTAAATTCTGATGTATACTACATGGTTAGCTTTGTGTCTCTGGGTAAAAGTGGAATGGTAGAAGATGACTTTATGAAGCCCTAGTTTTAATTATTTAAATAAAGTTATATTTATTTTACCATCCTGTTGGTAACTCATGATGCACAATGTGCGTAGCTATTTAATGTTACATTTTACATTCTGTAACCTATTTAGTAGTAGAAGGAAGTACCTCTGTAGGAGTACATCTACAGGAGTAGTGGATGAAGGTACCTAACTGTAGGATTACTTTTACAGAAGAAGTGGAGGAAAGAACCTCACTGTAGTAGTACCTTTACAGAAGAAGTGGAGGGAAGTATCTCACTACATGAGTGCCTTTACAGTTTATTTCAGAGTAAGAAATGGATATCCTGTAGGATCGGAACCCATGCCAAAATAACACTTAACACAAAGTATAAAATTCTCTAAACCCTTTCCACTCTCCATAAAGTCCAGTCCAGTAAGTAACTCCCTTTTACACATTTACTGTCCATTCCGCTACTGTGTGGATGAGCCAGTAGGGCACGTGCCATGCACACCCACCGTATAATCACTGATCAGGAGCATAGCTCAGTCCGGCAAGCCCTGCACAGCAGCAGGACACATCCATTCTCTCCCCTGTTCCTATTAAAACTACTGGTTGCAAGCTCAATCTTCCAGCAGAATGTTCTACCCACTCAGGGTCAGAATTCTGAATCACTTGTTGCTTGTCAAGGAAGTTAATTGTTTACCACAGCTGAATCATGTAGGCAGGCATGTGAGAATTATACAGGAGGCAGAGAGAAACAAAGGTATGCTTGAACAGCCATTACAGGTGCAATTTTTACAAAATCACATTACACTGCATAAGTAGCTAATCTAGCACATATGCATACTACTCAATCTACACCAATTATAGACAAGATCAGATGTTCTAGGCTTACATCCTGACCATTGAAGCGATTATGCTCATTTTGGTCAATGCAAAATTTGACAGATTTTGAACATGAGATCATGGATTGGACTTACACATGTGAAAATTAGATACCCAGCTGTCCACAAAGGACACTATGGAGCATGCAATGATGCCTAACATTATTTTCCCATAGCTCTGTGACCAAAAGTCATATGACCCCTCCATTGTGTATTATCATGTGGTACCATGAGAAATAATGTGGGCAGTTTTTCCAATACTAACTTGTAGACAATATGACCTAGAAATTTAACAATAGCATGACCTGATAATCATAGAGCCAACAGAAGTTCTCATAAAGTTTGATGAAAATAGCCCCGAAGTCCTGTAAAATCGAGAGTACACATTTGGTTTCATATATATCAGAGATCCTAAGGTCTTATGTCTGGTGCCCTCGTAGGAGAAGGACCTGCCAAAAAACAATTTGTTTCAGCCAGACTTTTCCTACTTGACCCAGTTCAACCTTCTTTGAACCTTTGATTCTACCTGGCAGCATCATGTCTTGGGCCTCTCTATTTATTGGTACCATTTATTGATGAGTTTTGAGGGGGATTTGAACATGTTGACCCAAATTTGGACCTAGGAGCTATTGAGGACGGCAAGGAGTAGCCTAACCCAGGAGTTTGTGCCAAAATTTTAAAATAAATAAATAACAAGATAAATACACACACACATATATATATATATATATATATATATAACAAAAAATAAATAAATGCATGGGTAATTTTTAAATATTTATTAGGATTTTTATTTACATTTTATTTGCCTTCTTTCTCGATCGTGATCTTGAATCGTGATCTGTTAACTTTTCCCGGTCATGGTGTGGAGAGGTGTGCATTCAATGTGCATACTACAACTAACTATGCACTATGACTTAAAAGAATTGTGTCTTGGACAATATTAGGGAGCTTTTGAATGTGGCTCTATAAAGGATAACTTTATTTTGTTTTGGGAAGATTGGCATTTGGAAAGAATAGGGCAGATATTGGCATGAAAGTACTGATGAAGGGTCTATAACTAACTTACAAGCAATTTGCCATGAAATTCTACGCAGTACCAATGATGACAGTAGCCTATATTGGATGAGTTCATGTGAATTGGAAAAAACATGAACTATGCTGATGTTGGATTAATATTTGCAGGTTTCTAATTCAGCTTCAGCTTCTTATTCAGTTCCAGCTTATTATTCAGCTCTAGCTTCTTATCCGCCGGTTTTTTTAATCTGGTCTTTTTTCTTATTTGCCCATAATCATAAATATTGCAATCATTGGGCCATTCATAAATATCAAAATCTCATCGGGCCACTCATTTCTCATGGCGACAGCGTGCCATTCCCGAATGGAATACAGCACAAACTGGTCTGGTCTCAAAAAAGAGGTACAACCCCTACAACATCAGACTGTACAGACAGACAGGATACAGATCCACAGAAAGGAGACGAGTGCATTCTTCCACTAGAAAAAGGAGCTCAGTGAGGTGGAAATCTTCCTGAATTCACTTACCTAAGGACAACTCTCTGACAAGGCCTTTGATAGACTGCTGGTGTGTCGAGTCAATGAAAAATTCAGTTACACTGTAAAATAAATGGGCTTACTATCCTTGTTGGCAAATAGGCAAAACAGTTTGTTTTACTATGAAAACAGTAGCCTAAAATTACAGTTTCTGGGTCTTGAATTATAAATATTTTTGAACTACAGTACTGTACAAAAAGGCACCCAAGCTTTTCTTTACATAAATGTAGTCTTTGATGCTTATTTGGTTCTTCTGCATTAGTTTGTCAGTATAAAAGATACATTTCCAAACCTTCATTTTCCAAAAGATGAACAAAGAGTTCTGCAAGTGGTATGGCCTCCACAGAGCCCTAATCTCAACATCATCGAGGCTGTCTGGGATTACCTGGACAGACAGAAGCAAGCAAGACAGCCAAAGTCTTTAGAATAACTATTCTCCAAGATGTTTGGAAATCTGCAGATTTTCTTATAAAAATGCAGGGCAGTGTACCTAAAATAATCTATTCAGGTTTAATATTGATTTTTTATTTGTGTTTTTTTTGTACTGTTAACTGCACATTATAGTGTTTTTTAAAATTTTTTAATATTTAGATTCCTTTGATTATTTTTGAAAGCGTCTTCGCATTACCACATTTTTTTTGCATGTGCCTAAGACTTTTACACAGTACAATGTAAAGTGTTTTATGGATGCTTTTTAAATAGAACAAGTGGGAAGCCTATACCATACATTTTTGTATACATACATATTTTATACTGACACACTAACGCAGAAGACAAAAAATAAACATCAAAACTAGGGTGCCTAAGACTTTGGCACAGTATTGTATGTGAATAATATTAGCTCAAAGGGATAATTTCTAATCTTGTGTAATATAAAAAACAGACAGTATCTTGGTAGTCTAAAAAGGTCAGCAATATTAACTGTATAACTAATTAACATAAAACTACATAGGTTGACACATGTTGCATATAAAGGGTAACAAGATTGACAGCTACACTGCACATTCTTGTGGGCAAAGTAATTCCATGTTGACCTTCACAACAGTGTGCTGAACAGAAAAGTAGCATGTCCTGTGTGAAAGGATGTTATAACATCTATATTATTACCTTAACATAGTTTGAGTGTGTTCTCTCTTGCTAAATGATCAGGTGTTGTCCCATCCTTGACCTTTCTGCCCTGCCTACATTGGTTGCCATCATCGAAGGGGCAGAAGGAGGCCGTCATTGCTGTGTGAAGCTTTATTTATTCATTTTAAGTTTATTAAAGTATATAGAGTTTCCTGTACATTTGACTCAATAGATTCTTAACAGTGGCTATGAACTCGCTTTGACAGGGAAAGGATGGCTTTCCAGATGTGCATAACAACACAGATTTAAGTAGGGAAATTGCTTCTAAATTGACACTAAATTGCTTCAGCTCCAAATAACCACATAAATCCACGTTGGGGCAGAACCTTCTTGGGGGGATATTCCTCTCTGCATGGATGTTAGTGGCCCAAATTAGTGGGCCAAAGCAATTTAACACATTAAAAACATGTTTAACATTTCTTGTGAATTCATGTGAATAGGAAGCTGGTTTATTAGTGAAAAAATGTCATTTCCACTGGCTAATTCACTTACATTAAATATAGTTGGAAAAGTTGGTCAAGTTTAATATATCCCGAGGATATATAATCTTGTTTTCTTGACCCGGTACTGACACTGAAAGACCCCAGATCCCTGTAACAGTAAAACACAATGGTAAACATTGTTAATGCCTCCTTAGTATCAGGATGTGTCCCAGAGTCTCTTAAATGAGCTGTAGTCAAGCCAACTGCAAATAAACTAAATAATAATCTAGAATCATTTCAGTCAGATTCAATAAGGATATAAGGAATATTATTTTTTTTGCATCTGATAATAACTTGTTCTAGTATTGCCTGACCTGAGTGCTGCCTTTGTTACATCTGGAGTGTAATGCTGTTACCAGGTGACTCAAGCAGATACAAAACCACAAATAAACTGAAAGTATTTCAGAATGCAGCTGCTAGGGTCCTTACTAATAGTTTAAAAATATGATCATGCCATTTCTTGTTTCATTACATTGACTGCCAATTAGGCAGTGAGCTGGCTTCAAATTACTTATGCTAACATTTAAGGCGGTAAATGGATTAGCACATATCCAATTGATCTTATAGTCCCTTACCACCTATCTAGATTATTTCACTCACGGTAGGCCGGACATTTATGTGTTCCAAGAATAATTAAAATAAAAGTCTGGTGGAAGAACCTTTGCACAATCTCCCTCACAATTATTGCATAACTTCCCAAAGTTCGTAAGGGAATCCGACAAAGCTCATTTTTTAAAGCTAGATTTAAAAACATATTTATTTAAACTTGCTTATACTCAACAAGTGGGTTGCACCTGATTCATTGTTGTCGCTGTTAGATCAAAAATTATGATCCCTGATTCTTTTCCAGAGGGAACCAAGGATTTTTTGATGAGACAGTTTTAGAAAAATAAAACTATTTAATATATCTCGTACAAGAGGAGAACACCCGTCCACAGATCGATCACGCTCTCAAAGATCCATTTCAAACTCCAACACCTTATATTCTTGTCTGAACTCCTCCCCCACCCTTTGTAAACTCTGCAAACCTCGATCACAAATCCTGGGTCCCATCTCTCAAACAATGTCTGGCAGTGTCTGATAATAAGATTATTATCTTGGGTGTAGTTACCAAAAAATCCCTGTGAACCCCTGCAGACCACTTGAGTACTTGAACAGAGCCTGCTTAGATAGTGAGCAAAGACAAATTAAAAAGAATGTATCAGGAACTACACTATAACTCTATTGGTTCATTTATGACAAGTTGGCTCATTGGGTTTATAAACAAGCAAAGCAAAGACAAAGATAAAAAGACAAGTGAGAAAGTAGGCCCACAGGCCCTGCCACACACATTCTTATGTGCAAGCCCCAACTGTATTATACCCATATATCCAGAAGTATACATGCACATCCATCAGTCCTCCTTTAGAAACTACATCAATATGTGTAATGAGTTTCTATATTAGTATGTGCTCCTCACTTTGTCGGACTCTTCGTATGGGATGCAAAAGCTTTAGACATAGCAGAAGATAAGCCTAAGTGAACACAATAGGTAAAACACTCATCGCCTATCAATGCAGAGTCTCCCCCCATTTCTGCCGAGAGGAGGTCCAGAGCCATCCGGTTCTGTAAGGTTATAGTGCAAAAATCGACCATCTCTGTGTTGACCTTATCCAGAGCCTCTGCTGTCCATGTTTATATATACTATTCCAGGAACACATACCTTTAACATTGCAAATTGCCTCATGTAGCAGGCCTATCACATCGTAAGTTGTCAGTCGTGGGGTTAATGTTGCAGGTTTTGTTGAACAGTCCATGGTGTAATTACAGGTGCTATGGTCCATTTGTCTGATCCTGTCACTTCGCAGGCACCATAACCATGGGGCAAGCCTCACAGTCAAACCCAAACTCAAATCTCTCTCATGTTTGTGAATGTCTGTTTCTGTCAGTGCTGTCAGTGAGATGTCTAGAGGGATGTATGTCTGCATTGAACAAAATCAATCCATAAGTAGTAACCCCTAAGGGTGCTAAAATCACTACCCCATAACATGATTTTGGATAAACATCTTGGATAAATATTAATTCAATCAATTAGTTTTTTTTTTTTTTAAAGCGCTTTTTATATCACAAAGACATTTTAGAATAAAGGCAGTACTATATTTCCCAGGCCTGAACCCCGAAAGCATGCCAGTGGCGACAATGGCAAGGAAAACACTTCCTGGGCTGGCAGGAAGAAACCTTGAGAGGAACCTGGCTTAAACGGGGAGCCCATCCTCTGCTGGTCTCGCTAGCACCTTTTTTAGGATGTGTCAGCTCTTTCGACCACTTATCTATGTCCTTTGGTTCGGCAGGAGTGTAGAACTGCATAGGTTTATACGTTACTTTTCCGCCTTCAACTTTTGATTTCATTGCTCGCGTTGTTACAGGCCTGAGTAAAAAAGTCAATGTCATCCCCTGAGTCCTCACTGACCCTCCAGTGACAGGTAGAGACGCTCAGTTGATGGGGGGGGGGGGGCCCAGAGTTTGGTGCGTTGTCTTAAATATAGCAGCTGCAGCTTTTCATTTTTCTTTTTATATTTCTGTAATTGTTGTTTTAACAGAGCTGCATTCAATTAGGTTTGTAACTTTATTTCTGTTCATTAATGCATTTGACCCAGTTGACAGTTGACTAGCCAATTCAGTCAGATTTATTTTGAAACCATGTGATTTTCCCCCCAATTGCATTTTATGTCATCTAGTGACCAGGTGTCTGCTGTGATCTTAAATTTGTTTTACTCACTGGTATTAATGACAAATTATCTTTTAGATATATCCGGAGATCCTCAATCATATGATCCTCTGTAACCTCGGGGACTTCAGAACCTCCTCGCTCAATGTTGCGTAAACCTTTTGGCTTACCCCCCTTCACCATGGTTCTCACTTGGGAGTTCAGGGTGCCATCTGCTCCCACCACAGCCATTACTTCGGAGTTCAGGGTGCCACCTGCTCCAGGAGTTCATGGCGCCGCCTGCTCCTCTGATACCTGCAATGTGCAGTGTCCAGATACCTGCTACCCGCAGTATCTCTACGGTCATCACCGTTTATCAAGGGGATTAGGACGCCACCTGCCCCAGGATAGTTAATAAATTAACCTAAGTAAGTCGTACGTCTCAAATCCTTTACCTCTCTTCCTACCACAGAGTCACTCTGACAGATCAAACAACTCAGTTCATCCTGCCAAAATGAGCTTTTCTACAGACAGGAGCTCTTACCTCCTATGTTGTTTTAGGTCGACCTGGCTGTTTTCTCCAAGCGATTGGCTCCTCTTGGTGGAATCCCTCGTCGCCAGTTGTTAGAAGAATTATGATCCCTGATTCTTTTCGAGAGGAAATAAAGAATTTATTCTTTATTTAGAAAGTTTTTAGAAAAAATATAAGTATTTAATACATCTTGTACGAGAGGAGAACAGTCTACCTGATTTGTGAGATCACTCTCAAAGATACATTTCAAACTACAGCATCTTATAGTCTTTTCTGAACTCCCCCCCCTCCTTTGCAAACTATGCAAACCTTGATCAAAAATCCTGGGTCCCATCTCTCAGATGATGCCTTGCAGTGTCTGAGAATAAGACCGGGGATCGTTCCCAAACCATCCATGTGAACCAGTGCAGACTAAGTGAAGATGCAGACTTTGGGTACAAGCTCAGAGCCTGCTTAGATAGTGAGCAAAGACTAATTAAAAATAATGTATCAGGAACTATACTACGACTCTATAGGTTAATTTATGGCATGTTGGTTCACTGGGTTTAGAAACAAGCAAAGCAAAGGCAAAGATACAAAAGGCAAGTGAGAAAGTAGGCTTACAGTCCCAGCCACACACATTCTCATGTGCAAGCCCGAACTATTGAACACACATACATCCAGAAGAAAACATGCACATCCATCATGGCTATTGGCAAATTTCTGCTGATAAGAGCCATTCCTGCAGTCACACCACCATTATTGGGGGTACCCTAGTTGGCTGACTTGTGTTTGTCTGGGGCAGTGTGGTCTCGGACCACCTACACGGTAACGTTTCCTATTCTTACTGACCCTCTTTATGTATAAGATCTCTCTCTTTTATTTGAGACATCACCTCAGACATCCCCTTGAAGGCCATGATGTCAGGATTTTCCCTTGCATCCCCTATAAAAGTCATGAGCATACGGCCTCCTGTATGAACAATTAACCACTATTGATTGGATTTTTATAACACCTGGCGCCAGACTGCTGAGGTGAGCTCCCCCTTTAATCCTCTTGAGGTTTCTTCCTACCAGCTTAGGGCATTTTCCCGCCTTGGGTGGGGGTCTGAGCCTGGACTTTCTGGGGGTCCAAGCTCAATAAGTAATGTACCATTGCCTTTATAAAGCGTCTTTGTGGCATGAAACGTGAATAAGTGCAATAAGAAAGAAAGAAAATTCATGGATTGATTGATATTTGAAGGCTAATTTAGCGCATAAAATCACCTTAGGTCAAGCAAAACACACTTTCATCTCTCTTTGCATTCATGAGGATAAAAGAGTGGCCCAATGTGATTTAAACTTTTAAAATCATGCTTCACACAATGACATACAAGAACAGAGTTAAGTGTTGATCAAAATTAGTCTTCTGTACATACCTAATAATTCATTTGTTTCCATTTGTTGATGTCTGTAATATTACTTATTAGTTATACTTGTGTACTATAACAGAAAAAAATCAGAGTAAAAAGTATCAGAGATAATTATATAGAATATTAATGAATAGAAATGAAATGTGCATTTCGCATAAGTATTACTAATACAATAAGGTTGTGTTATAGTTAAACGCTTGTGTCTTCATCGATTTTGGCACCAAATATTTCTGGTGGTCCTTGGAAGCTTTTTTTCTGCTGGGATGAATCATAGTGCTGACTTTGATTTCAAACAAATAACTGAACCAACCTGCTTTGGATATGTACCTTGCAGAGCTTGCAATGCAGGACAAGAAGTTATTCACTCACTCCAATTGCCTGCTCCCTCTTGATACCTTCCTCCACCATTGTACCCAGGACATTTTAAATTAGCAGTTAAGGTTTAGCGTAAGAGACATCTATTATACAATTTGCAGATGGGTTTTAAAATTCAAACAGGCATATCTATATAGAGGATATTTAAGACAAGCTTTGTGATTGTAGTGGATTTATTTTCCACTTTTCAATGATTCCCCAGTGTTTCTAGATATTTTAATCAATGCATGCCAAGGAGCACTCATCATCCTAACAAGTGGGTTGAGAGTTGATTTTTATACAGAAGGTAGGGGGTGTCTGGGTTTTTAGTTACCAGAGCATTCAAAAGGACAGTGCAGTTCATGAGAATAGTAAACAGTGTGAGACAGGGAAATCAGAGGATTTAGCTGATCTAATCACTGTCTGTTCCAGATTGAAAGGTTAAATTTCGTTTTCAGTTATATTGATGGTCAGAATTAAGTTTCCCCCACTTAACTATTTATTGTGTCATCTTAGAAATAGAAAAGAGGGAATTCTGTGCAAAAGAATTTGATCTTGTCGCTCGTTCTGCATAAACCAACGGTAAGCAAATATCTTGCTTGTAAAACTATTGATCCCTTTCAGCAAGATTCAGTGTTGAATTAAATCTCCAGACCCAGTTTAGAGCTGGGCTTTTTGGAAATCTACTTTACTACTGTCCACAGAGAGGTACCACACACAACGTTTCCAGATATTTGCAAAAGAATAGTGTTAGAAATATTTCTCTTTATCAAAGATGACAGAGTCGCTGGAGTCTTTGGGTATTAGATTTTACTTGCAAGGAGCCGGTACATGCACTTCGCTGAGTACAGCATCGACTGACGAGCTCTGCTCCGCAGTCCAATTTTAAGTTTTTGGATTACACACACACACACACAAAACCGCACAAGTCATTGTTAAAGTACATCAACTGGGACCCTCTGTTCCTGCTCAAGGCCGCATTATGTTTCTTGCTTATCATACGAGGAGTTGCTTGACTACTCCCTATTGCTTTGCATGTTTGCTTGAATATTTGTCACACAGGTGCATACCCTAATAAATATCTTATTGTTGCAGGGGTTAGTGTTTGCATGCAACATTACTTTATTTGCAATTGTTTAATAGTATTTACGTATAATCATACAGCATAAGCATAATCATATTTTTTGTAACAAACATTAGGTTTAACTATTATTTTTCCAAAAAATATAATAGAAAAGCAAAAACCTTCACAATTACATGTCATTTTGATCCGAATTTTATCAAAATAGAGATTAGGAGATAGTCCTTAGATAAGAGTTCTTCAACATATGCAGGGTATGTGTTCTATACAAGAAAAGGGA
>JAOVYW010073831.1:3992-15059 GCA_025775045.1 Hiodon tergisus
AACGAATTGTCATCGATAAAATAACAGTCAAACCAAATGGAGACCGTCACTTTTGAAATCTCTAATAGCACAAAATTAATATGATTTCTGACCAGATAATTGTATAATGCTTGTGAAAGTTTTTCTTTGTTTAGTTACGACACATAGCAAACAATTGAATTAACTTGCTCAGTGTTTCCCCCCCATAGATATGAAGAAAGTTATATGTTGTCAACCCAGTGCTATACTTGATCTGTGCTATAGATACCAACCCTTCATCATTACATTCTAATATACACAAAATTAAGTATCCACATAACTAAAAAATTACAGGCTGAAACTTAGAAATTAATGAATTTCTATTACTAAAGTTATTTGATTAATTTTCAAGTTAACCTAACCCTAACAAAAAATGGGATTTAAATCGTCTCCAATCTGAGCTATCGTATAATTTCTACATTACAATAACACTACAATAAAATACACAAGGATTTTTCTTCTGATACTGAACTTTTAAACAAAATACCTTTATTATTTAACACTATATTTTAAACGTATTATAAATACCTGTTTAGGTGTCGGTACAATATTAAAATTGCAACCAGAGGGCGACAAAGACAATATAATGCAGACAAGTTGTTGTTCTGGGCCTCGAAAGTGAGGCACTGTCGTGTTTGCAGCACTTATAATCTAATAATAAAACAGTTTTCTGCAAGAACAGTAATAGTTATTTCTTACTTTAGAATTATTTATGATTTCAGCGACCTAATTAACAAAGATTCCATCTGAAAGGTGAGTGCGTTTTTCTCAGATACTAACTGGGAAGAAGCGAACATTGAAGGCGACTATGCGACTAACGCGTCGCAGAAATTAAGTTTGTATCGCTTCCATTGACAATGCAATTAATATATATTTGTTGTTATCTGAATTTCGTAGGCATAGAAAAACATTAAATTCTGTAGTTTTTTCTAAGACCGAAATATTAGCCTAACGTATTCGATGCGGCAAAATGAAAGAAAGAAAAAAGATTTCTCCTGTCAAAACTATTTTTTCAAGCTATTTGATTTATCACTTGTTTTAACCATGCTTGTGTCTTACACATTTAGCAAGATATTAGGGGATATACAATCTAAACATTTCGATTTACATTTAGACTTCAAGAACCATTAAAATAAGTGCAAGCTCATTTGCTAAGATTTTTTAAATTATCAATTAAATAACTTGAAAATGACTCTGCTGCTTTAAAAAAAACTTTTTATTCCTAAAGTCACTAATCTTAATCTTCTTCATCTTCTTCACCCGGAACATCTTCTTCACCCAGAGGATGCTGTGGCAAGTTTGAGCCCGGCAATTACTTTTTTTAAAGAAAGAAAAAGAAAGAAGAACGAACTGAAAGGAAAAAAAAGGGAGTCTGTCAGAGTTCATTTGGTATCAAGGGAACAATGCTGAAACTGGCAACGAAAGCCGCACCAGGCCGGACTGCCATTAATCATGGCTGACAAGGAATGGGGGTTAAGGGGGGAGAGCTGCCAGCGCCTCTGTTAGTGATTATAGTGCCGGGCCCAAAGAGAGGGAGAGGCGGAGAAAGGAAGGTTCGCTCTGGCCTGCTTAGAGTTCAAACACACCACACTCCGAAGTCATAATAACTAACACTTAACCTACAATAATAATAACATAGACAGGGAAGGGAGAAAGACTAGGACTTTAGTACGTAATGAATGCATACACATCCTCAGCTGGCTCCTCTGTGTTGTTACTGGAAGCCCACCCTAAGCTCTAGGTCGGATTTAAACCCAGCTAATCGTAAATCACTATCACTTCCTGAGGTTCCTCTTGTCAGCCTGTGGCGGGCTGCTCGGGAACACGTTTCACTCTAACCGATATCCGCTTAGCCCTAGAACAGGCTAACACGCGAGCGCTTGGATATTACGCTTAGATAAAATGGTCAGGATTCCAAAGTAGCACAGCACAGTGGTGCACAGTGAAGAGTAGTCTCAGCAGGATATACAGATGCCGGCACACCCTCCCCACTCCACTTTTCAGAGCTCTGAGGTCTCTGTCCTGTCTCTCTTCCCATTATGAATTGCTGCTAAAGCTGATGGTTCCAGTTGTGTGTGTGTGTATGTATGTGTGTGTGGTATGTATCGCACACACGCGAGGTCTATGCGACACCTTGTATCGGTTGACTCCGTGTCCGTGTTTGAAAGCGCCCATGGCGGCGGTCGTTCTTGGCACGGCAACCTCCGGTGAAGGGGGGAAAAAAGGGGGAAGAGAAAGGAGGAAAATGGACCCATGACTTGGGGAGACTGAAGCCCTGTTAAGTGCTCTGCTTGAAAGCATGTCTGGCCTCATTAGCTGTCAGTTGTAACAATGCTGAACTGGCAGTGATGACGGCTTGGAGTTTCGCGACCATAAATCACCAGAGTCTGACAGCGCTCTGACTGGCTGGGAACTAGCACACATGCGAGAGGCGCTCTCCCTCCCTCACACACACACACACACACACACACACACACACACACACACTTGCAGTGCACAGCTGAACCTCACACGCACACTCCAAACACTCCCATTAAGGCACTTTTCCGACCTTCTCAGGGGAGGGCGTTGAATGATTCCTGAATCTGCCGTCTGAAATGCCTGTGGTTTCATGCCGGAGCTCTGTCTGCCTGTGTGTTGGTTGCGGGGTGGGTGAGGGTAACGTTTTTCAGCCCATCACAGTAAAGTGGGAGTGTCTCCTATGTCAGTTTGCCAATGTCCATTAGCCTGACAAGTAGTGGCATGGATGACATCGGCGGAGGGAAAGGAAGAGAGAACAAGGCCCGGGGGTCATTAATCACAGCTCTTAACAGGCAGACAAGGGGACTAGGGGCACTGTTGTGCTCACAGCTGGCCAGCACTCAAGACACAGGAGATCTTGCCCCCCCTCAACTTCCACTCTTTTTCTCTCCCTACTCTTCCACTCATTCTGCTTATACACACCCCCACCCCACCCCACCACTGCGCCTCCTCCCTCCAATGAACACACACACACAAAAAAAGGTTTCTCACCTGCCCCTCAACTTTGCCAAGCTTGTTTTTTTAGCCAAGTTAGTTTCAACTTTCAGCAGGAACTGGGCTTTTGACAGTTCCTCTTCTGCTTAACATTATTTGCAGTCGTCGCCAGCTTAGTTGTAATAATTATTGTAAGACTAATCTGCTCTCTTGCCCTGAAATGTTTGTATGTGCCAAAATGTATGTTTTGAGCCGGGCTGTAGAAACATTCACTCTCTACCCTCTCCCTCTGTCAACATCCATCTTTCCCTCGCACAGACATCTCCCAATAACTTCTTCCATATGTTTGCCTGTTTGCCTGCCTTTCTCATGTCAAGATTTATTAGTGTGTGAGCCTGCTTTTGAATTTCGGCATACGAGCGCCTTGCGGTAAATATCTGTATGTTCCTACCTATTTTTTTTTCTCCCTGGGAGTGGGAGAGAAGGAAGCGTTGTTGATGTTCTCTGTGGACCAAAAAAAAAAAAAAAAAACTAAATCCAACAAAGAAATAAAAAAGAGAGAGAGAGAGAAGAAAATGGAGGATGGCGAATAAAAGGAGACCATACAGTCGCTCTCACGGGGTTAGTGAAATAAATCAGCGGGACGTGCAGCTGTTTGCCATTTATTAGTCCACCCTTCTTTAAGAGGGGGAAAAAAACCCCGGATGATTCATGACCTTGTTCAAGAGTTATTATAGGGAACTGGAAACTGAACACCCTCTGCAGCAATTAGCGTAGCCAAATATATTTTTTATTGTCATGAATATCAGGGTGATGCAGTGTGAGTTTGGCCTCTAAACTGACAACACTAGAAGTTCATCCCTTTGCTCCGCAGTACATGTACACATGTAGTAAAACTTTGTGACTTACAAATGTCCTGAAAACGGAGAGACCGTGGAAATTAAGACAGGGCCATGTTGTTTTTACTCCTACGGTTTTTGTGCCAGGACCTTAAAATAAGGTCAGAGATACTCCTCTCATCACAGTGGTAAATATACTTTAAGTACCAACAGGAGAAATATTAACAACTTGGAAACTCTTTTCTCTAAAGTTTTCCTGAGTTCCTGTGGTCTAAGACACTTGTCTGTGTGAAACCTAGGATAAATGGGATCATCTGCTCGTCACGGGATTAACTGCCTCCTTAATTAATATGCAGTTACCAAAGCAATTGTTTTCGCAAGCTGCTTTCCCCGGCAATGCTTGCTTTACCTCCCTGGTTCTTAAAAAAACCACAACTTTTCTCAATTATGTCAGAGAGTTATTGGATTTGTTCTCATGGAGGCGTGTCTCATTCCCACCTCTCCATCTGTTGGATCACAGTGAGTGATGCAATCCAGTTCAGGTCACACCCCCTCGTGACGATACCCCCTGCTCAATCTGGTACACGAGGGCTGACATCCAAGCTGACGGCGGGACGTCCCTTTGAGCTCCTCCAATGTGAATCTAGTGCTCATCTTATATAACAAGTGTGTTTATCGAAAACTTCAAGTGCAGTCTGCAGCAAATCCTGGGAGTAGGTTCTCCAGAGATGTTTTAGTCTGTGATGTGATAAGGGGCCCTGCAATGGTGGGATAAGGCCAGTGTCTCTGACAGTTCTGCCAATACCTCCACTCCAGTGTGTTAATCTTGCCATTGAACATTTCTCAATATCACCTCTGATGTTGCGTTGTGCAGTGTTCACGATTTTTATCGCAGGACTTCATGGCGAAGACAATGCGAAACTGTTCTCAGTTCAGTACGGATGTGAGTGTAAGAGTCTGTGTCAGGAAATGCTGATTCAGTTATCACCTGTCGCTACTGTCCTCCCACTTTCCTCTCTCTACCTTGATTTTCATCAGATTATATTCTTTGATTATTATTTTTTTGGATACGACTCATCATATTGTTGGAGATACCGGCAAAGAGGGGAAAAAAAAGGCATGTTTGTCCTTAAAGTTGACTTATTTTAGTGTGTCCCTTCCTTGTCCTGAGCGAGAAGCTGAATTTACACACCAGGCAAAAACATTAAAACCCATAAACGAGAGTTATCTGGCAGCCCTGGAAACACGGTCGATTTGCAAGGGTGGAAGAAGCTATAGAGATTATTCAGCAAAAATGATTTACCTCCCCTGGTTCATGAACTGCTATTTCATTAAGTACCCACTACTGATAAGTGATTTCCAAATCCTCAGTAAATTAATGACCGCCCCTCCAAGGTACAATGGTTTATCAACAAAACATACCATATGAAAAAGTGATTGTCTGTTTTTGTCATGGATATATTAAAATAGATTCAATGTCTTGCTGCAATCCCTTGATTACCTACCAATATATTTAATATCCCAGCCATTTTTGATCCTTGGGCAAGGGACACTTTAAAGAATTGTGTGATGTGAATGTCAGATCTCTCCTTGTGCAGTGAGGGAGCTTTTTTTCCCAGTGCAATTTATGCTTGCGTATTAGCAGTTATAACTCTCAAAGTCACACAAAGGGATTTGATTAAGTGGGGAACTATCGTACTGGTGAGATATTTATGGTCCTTTTACTACTTGAAGAAAATTGCCACGACAAACAAAGAATCCACTTTACGGAATTCATAAGAAGGACTCTATTCTGCATTTCATTACAAAGTCGTCTTGACACCATCTATGAGGCTGTGAGGCAAACTCCCTGATTGGTTTGGACACCTTCATTTGTACCTGCCATTGGGTTAAAAGGTTGCGACAAATGGAGAAAGCGGGAGGAGGCTTTTTTAATCAGGGTAAGAAGACAGTGCCAGGCAGTGACATGAACTAGCGCCGGGCTCATTATCCTGGTAACGCTCGCTTTAAGTGCTCTTACAAGGCCTTCTGAAACTAACGCATATTCAGGATGATGAAAAATGTGGGGGGAAGCTACTGCCTTCTACCTCGGACACATGTTTTGCTTTTATGTACAGGAAAATAGGCAAAGTCATCTATAACTATAACTTGCTGGAATGAACAACAGCCTTCTCTCAGTGTAGTCCTGCCTCCCCAGTTAAAGACCGGCCTGTTTTAACTCAGTGGAAAAAAAGTGTGGTGAGGGCCATTCCCCCCCGCCTCCCGTTTTTCGCCTCCCGCACTGTAACGTTCCCTGACCGAGTTTTTCGCCGTTCCCCTCACGCGTGCCCACCTTCCACGGCTTCTCTCCCCCCTCTTCGCTCCCTTAGCTCCACCATAACCTCACGCCATGAATCAGAGGACTGAATCGTGTCTGCCAGTTAGACTAAACAAGAGCATTTGTGAGGATTTGCCCTCCCCCATTAATCATCTTGACAGTTCGAAATACACATTTCCTCTTTAATGACTGTATTTGGATAATCAGGCCTGTTTCCTTCCCTGCCCTCCCTCAATCCCTCCCTTCTTTCTTATTTTTTTTTTTTTTTTTTTTTGCCTTGCACAGCACTCCAGGACAGCTGGGTTAACTTAAACACCGAGCGAGAGAAAGACAAAGTGAGCGAGAGATAGCTGGCTTTAGAAAACCGGGTGCCATCTACTGCCCATCTACCTTCTAAGGGTGTAAACAAAAGGCACAAAATACCATTAAGTCAATGAGAGACCGATGTGTGGATGTGGTGGCGCACGCTAAACAGGGGTGATCTGGAGGTGACAACAGACCGATGATCTACCAGTTATTGAACTGTTTTGACCCACGTCGGGTGAAGTTCAGCAGTTGTGAGACAACCCAGCTATTTGATGCTGTAACGGGCATAACCTTGTTACTGGCATCTGAAAAGTACTAAATTTACTGCTCTCAGCACGTGTCCATGACCTCAGTTCAGAACTTGTACCACTGCAGAATCAAATCTGGAATAAAGTGTAAAGCAGTGTGCATTAGCTCTGAGTGGGAATCTGCGATGGATGAAGCGATCAGTTCCTGCAGAAGTGAGTTTCCTACCCGGCGACAGCAGAAATGTTCCACATGTTAAATATCCCAATGGAGGAGGTTTGTGGTTTGCATGTGCTGGGAGTCTGTTGCTGCTTCCACCCCTCTATGTGGCGTGGGGCCGGTAAACTGGAGGTGCAACAGGATCCCAACAGCAGCAGAACCAAAAATCCAGTAAAACCCGCGCCAACCTCCTTGTTCTGCGGTCCGAGTGACGTTGTGGATCAGAGGTCGTCACTTGGTTTGGTTCCACGCATTAAGAAATCGAGGTGGGCGGCGGTCGCGAGGAATGCGACTAGGAACGGAGGAGAAAAGGGGAACCTGGGCGGGGGGTGCAGGCTCTGTCGCCCTGGTTACACAGCAGCCCGGCACCGCCGCTCCCTGCCAAGGCACGTTCTTCCGCGAGTGGTGCGTCCGTGACTCATGAGAACTGACAGCCCAGCGTTGTTGTTACCCCACAACCTCCCCCTGAAGCGCACGGGCAAATCCAACCCAGCTGGGGCCGTGTGCATTAGTGGTAGACCATAATTGCGACGTCCCCCTTTCGCACCGACCGCGGCACCGGGCTTGTCTGTGCATTTGCATGTCAAAGGCACCCGAGCCTCAGAAAGGGGTGGGGGGGTGGGGAGTCAAACAACAGCACAAGGGGATGGGGGCAGAGGAACGTCTTGAATCCATCCTGTCAGAGGGTTCCATTTGCTACCGGACGGGACCAATTGACTACAAATCTGACAGTAACTGAGCGGAATTTATTGTAATCCAGTTGGGGGGGGGGACTGCATCCTTATGGCTTGGAGTCATATTTGGTGGCACAGCTCGGGGCAGGGGCTGGGTGGATATGTGAGGCCAAGCCAAAAAACATTTCTTAGTTTCTCTGTGAGCGGAAGCAAAGACCAGGCTGTATGACTGTTTTACGAGCCGGATGAAAGATGCCCCTGACATCTGGGTTCCTTCACTATGTGGTCACTGTTGGGCTCTAGAGAAGATAAGACACGGGGAGAGAGAAAATACAGAGAACGGGAGGGATGGGTTATCATTTCCACCTGAACACTCAACTCGCCTCACGAAGACCAGCCTCGGTTTAGTGTGCGGTCATCCCCGAGATGCGTTTCAAGCGACCGTGACCGTGTGTGCAAGCACATACGACCCGGTGCACGTGTCAGTCTTTCCCCGCTCTCTTGCTCTGAGTGTTCCTGGCTGCCAGGCAGTGTGGACTAGCCATCTAATAGAGGAGCAGCGCCCTACTCTGTCATCATTAATCACGGTGGCTGTCGGCCGACCTCTCCAGGGCCTTCCATCAAGACTGCGCACACAATGCGCGCGTTGTAGAATTCTCTGTCCCCTTCTCTCCGCATGCCACTGTGATTTAGTTCCTATCTCGCCTGCAGTTTCCGGCGACCGAATTAACCATCACATCTACCGGTTGTCAGCAGCGGCGATGGGTGTATGAAGAGCGTGCGTGTTGGTTCAGCTGGATGGCAGTGAAAGGTGCATGGGCAGAACGACAGATGGCAGACAGGATCAATAAAAGTGGGAGGAAAACACTGCAGCACACTCCTCTGTTAAGACAAGATTCGATAGTTTTGTTTTGCCTTGTATGTTCCGCACTTTATAAAATAATTTCTTTAATTCCTTTTTTATTCTTTACTTGCTAGTGTTATATTATCTGTACTACCATCCATGGTAAATACTAGCACTTTCTCTTACTGCACTGTCATAAGGGCCCTACAGGTGGCGACACAAACCATATCGTGTTCACTTCTCTTGATGGCAAGAACATAAATGGAGAAATAACTTGTGTTAAACTGTAGAATTGTGCTGCGGCCAGGAGCCACTGTTTTTTACAATATATATATTTTTTTCTAAAAATACTCAAACACACTCACACACACACAAACTTGTATTTCCCCAAAGACAAACCCCGGGTATAATGAGGATTCTAGACAATAACAATACTGCTCAGTTTACAGTGCTTAGACCAGGGTCTCTGTCCTGTTCCTCTTTTGTCCCCCTCTGATGGAGTTACTTGAGTCTGTGAGGTGGAGTCGTGATACATCAGCCTGGTCCAGAACACCGGGGGTATGAAAACACTCCTGTAATCTTATCCTGCCAGGGCGGTCAAGCCAAGCGGTTTAACCCACCGCGTTCGACAGACTTCACTGCACAGTCCACAGTGCAGGAAAACATAAATAACAACAGGCTCTCCGGTTACACGCTCACAGCTATGTGTCGGTTGTTCATGGGCAGAGAACGCACTGAGGTGGGGGGGGGGGGTCGCGCCGCTTCTGCCTGCAGAGCTGGGAAACCAACCCGCTAACGCAACACACAAGCTGTATCTGTCAATACCCTGGACGTTCCAGTTGTGGTCTTTTGCAACAAACAAAAAAAAAACTAAATCCATTTTCCAGGGTTCAAGAAAACGTTTGCAAATAACCCTTCGCTGGATGTCAAGCATTATATTGTGATATTTTGATTTTAATTTACTGTGTTAATTACTCCAAAATGTGCCTGCATGGCAATAAAGCCATAATTGGGATCAACTTTATGAAAATTGTCATGAATCTTCTGTTTAAATGCACGATTCATTCCCCTTAATAGAAATATGATTCCAGATTACCAAAAAGATTAATTGTATGATGCACCTCAAGGTTACCATCAAATATGATGTATGAGTTTTCTCAAATTTCATCCTCAAAAGGTGATGAGAATTAACTGCTTAAGGGGAGTGGTATTCTCACAATATTTTACTTTTTACTAAGAGAATTGTTGATTTTGTCCTTTATTCCAGGCTGAACAGGAAGTCAGGGATAGGGCAAACTGTCATCTCCTGGGTCATTATTGAAAGCGGTGCTGTCAAATATATATATATATATATGTGTGTGTGTGTGTGTGTGTGTGACACATTTTTCTCCTGAATGGACTCTCCTACTGCCAGATACAGACACCTGGGCCTTTCCTCCCCAACAGAGGCACATTGCAATCTGAGAACATGGATCAAACCCAAAACATCAATCACTTGTCACCGAGGGACAATGGTGCCAGGCACACATACTCACAACCAAAAAATGGCTGAAATAGATATTGAAGTAGGCTTATTGAAATCCTTCTGCCCCCCCAAAAAAACTTTCTGACGTGTTTTAGGATACTGTCAAAAGTCTAATCCGTGTTTTTACTTAAAACCCAGGAACTGTTTATCGACTTTATTTGAAGTTCGGCACACACTTTAAACCTCTTATCAGGAAATCTACTGGTTTGGGTAGGTGATCTTGTCTCAAAAAAAGTGTAAACTCTTTAATAACTTGTCCATTTAACACCGGCATCTGGCAAAAGTTGCCAGGCGAGGTTCGTCTCGAATAACTGCCAGTGTCATGTGACCCACGGAACAATGCCACATTGATGACATAAAAAGCAACCCATGACAGAGGACACATGATGGACAGCCAGGTCAGAGCAAACTCGTGATATTCCCACAGAGGTTCCACCTGGCTTTATCTATGTGCCCCAAGGAGAAATTATTTATATATATATATATTCCCATTTCACACCGGATGCATTTATTACTCTGTATTTTGAACAAAATCCAAAAGGCATCTTTTTAAATATAATCATTATCCTTTATTAAACAAAATAAGACCTTGCCCTTGGAATGGATGGCACCATTGCATTTCCATATTACTCTTTAATTATTCTGAACCCTTCCTTCCCGTCCTCCCAGGTCGTTCACACAAATACATTACAAAAAATATCACATCTCTTGCTGTTTTTTTGTTTGTGTCTTAAACAGCTGTACAAATAAACAGAATTGTCAAGCCTGGCGGGGCACATGTGGCATGCACATGTCTCCCACCAGAGACAGGTAGAAAAAGAGGACAAAAGAGAGAAAAGCGTCTTCGTCAGAGGCTGGCCAGGGATATTTGCCATGTTGCATTCCACAAAACTTTATTTCAAAAACTGAGTAGTAAGCATAATGATATTCATAATTGCAAGGGTAAGAATACTTAAGAACAATGCATTTGGATAATAAACGCACCCCCCACCCCCACCCCCGGCTTGAAAGCCAAGCGCTCTGTAAAAAATAAATACATTTTTGTTTTTTGTTTTTCAGTCCGGGAGAAACCAAATTAACAATCTAAAAAAGAAGAAGAAGAAGAAGAAGAAGAAGAAGAAGAA
>JAOVYW010073833.1:0-19336 GCA_025775045.1 Hiodon tergisus
CTTCCCGGCAGCCCCCGCGGGGATGGCTGTAACCCATTGGCAGGGGGAAGCGCACCTAGCCATCCCCGCTACAGTATCATAACAAACAAACTAAAAAAAAGGATAATAACAGTGAAATACTAAAGGATTAAAGCATAAATTGTATGTAAGTAGCACTAAAATTAAAGGCATTTTAGGGTTTTCCATTGCATCTTCAAGTCAACATCACTCGACAGCATCAGTTGTTAAAAAGGCTGTTTTCATCTCTGAGCTAAAACAGTGTCATACCAAACTAAACAGGTCTGCTCTGGAAATAGAAAATTGTTACGAACTAGAACATTTGCAAAATTTTTATAATTTCTATTGACTGGTTCAAGAGACCACTCTGATGAGCAAGAACAGCACTGGGATTATGAACAGAAATTAATCAGACAGACACAATTTGGAGATACTGTCTGAAAAATCGGATACGTGGAAAAAGTGTATCATTGGTAACAACACATGCTTATTTGACATATAATTAACTCTGAAAAACATTTTTATGATAAATGAATGTAAGAGAACTACAGAAAATATTTTACTCTTGCAGAACTGCAGGTGTATTGGAAGCAACCATTCAGGACACCCTCAGGGTATTATGCACCTATACTGTGTGCATGTTCTGCTTCAGCAATTCTGTCTGTAAACATTATCTGTTGTCAGTGGCTCATGTCTAGTCCATACTCTTCCACAGAGCACACAAGTGTGCCAAACCCCCAGAGCACACTAATTAATCAACTAAACAATAACTGGAGCCAGAGCCTCCAGTTCGGGGCATGCAATTGTCAGATAATCCTTTTGCGAATCTTTATTGGCTGCTAATTGAAAAAACGGCTTGTGTCTAATGCCGGGAGTTAACAGGAAATTGATTAATTACTGGGAGAGCATCACCCCTTGAGGTAAAAGGTTGCAGGTTAAGGTTAACATGTCTAGGGGAATGTGAGGGCATTTGTTTTTCCCTCCTTCCATCTCAAGAGAACCCCCCCCCCCCCCCCAGTCGAGTTGGGGGTGTCTTTCTGTTCACCTGTCTCTATTGGCACACAAACATGGACCCAGACCCAAAAATAACGAGATGGTGTGACTTAGTGGTCGTGGGGTCACCAAAACTGAAAGTCCACAGTACACACCATTCATCATTTTTCATCCGTTAACTTGAGACTCAGTTTATTAACCTCCTCTGTGTCAATCTCAATGTAGTGTTCTCATCTGTATGACCCAGCATTGTTGTAAGTGACTCTGACGGTGTTCGCCTTCAGCAGGGGCCTCAGCAGAAGCTACACGGAAGTGCACCAAGGGCATTCCTTTTACTTTGAGGACATGCCATCGTAAAGATGAGGAATGAACTGAGACCAAAACAAATACTAATCGGTCGTGTGATATTTTATTAATGGAAATGTGATGGTACTGCCACTCGGAGCTATGATACCACGGAAGGAGAGGGAAGGCAAATTGCCTAAACCATAAATTAACTTATGAGTAAATATGAAACATATTTAAATGGGATTTCTTGCATTATGTGCCCCACGATGAACACTTTATGTGAACACTATGAGGATAGAAACATGCATTCGGCAAAAAGCTATCTGTATGTTTTCTGGCAGGGGAAAGGAAATGAAAATACTTTAAATATTGATGCCTGAAAAAGTAATAATTGGAGAAAAGCACAATGTGCATTTGTATCCATATTGTTCTGTTGGGTCTGATTGTTATTGTGGGGGAGGGGTGAACTTAATCCAGTCGATGTTTGTCTAATTGACCATTCCATTTATGATATTTGTTTGATGTTGTTGATACTTATTGTCTGATTTTGTGAATGTGGTACAGAGGTTAAGTTCACAGGCTTGTTACCGAAAGGTTGGTGGTTCAAGAAAGATACTTTATCCAGGGTATGGATGTAGAAATTATCTTTCTGTATAAAAGTGTCTGCTAAGCAATTCAGTTGCATAATTATTCCTTTTTTACCTTTTTACCTGCAACAATCTGTACATTTCTACCAAAGAACTGCATTCTGCTTCTCCATGTTGACTTAAAACCATAGAAAAAACAGAGGATTCAATAGATTTTCAAAATAACTAAGGCAATTTGCTACATTTTGTATATAATTTGCCATCAGAATAACAAAAGTCCTGTTTTCTGCACATTAAAAAAATACATGACACGATATGAAATCCTACCACACCATTTCTGAGTGCTTTTAAATGCTAATAAAAATGTCCATAGAGTGCTAAAAAGCCTTGACTTTTGGTTAACGGGCTGGTGTTGAGCTGCAACATCTAGTTTTGTAAGTGGCCTAATCGGTGGGAACTCATCTTTCAGTCACACAGAGAGTGCATTAATATATTTTAAATAAACAGGCTAATGCTCAATACCATCCCGAGACCCATAAATCTTCTTTGACCTTTTAAAGAAATCCATTAGCCCCTAATTCCTCTGTAGTTCCCCAATCAGCTCCAAGCCCAATCTCTTTTAGACTGATTACATGCACGTTCGAATTGTGCCTGACGCATCCTGTGTCAGTGACACTTGATTGACATTCCAAAGGAGCACAATAAAAAAAACTGCTATGGCTGAAAAGACCCATTGTAATTAAACTCGCACTAACAGGCCTCAGCTACTTCAGCATAGCAAAGATTATGTCTTCTGGGACCAGACTTTTTCCATGTTGAATTTGTGAGAATAGTAGATTATAGAGTAGTATAATAGAGATCTTATTTTCTCCCCTATTTGGAATAGCTAATTATGCTAATGTATCTCAGCTAATTGGTACCACTCACAGGGAGGGTGACGAAGGGTTGAGTAATGACTACTTCGAATGATTACTCCACCAATCCTAGTCGCCAAAGAGCCACTCGTCTCTTTTACAATCTGCAGACTAGACAGTTCGCACAAGAGACTCAGCACTGATTAGCGGTTTAACTTCACTCCCGACAGTGACAGGCGCCTGGGAAGCTGGTAAGAGACGCTTGTTTTACGACAAGCTGAGATAAACCGTGCTGATTTAACCCATCCTAGCGCGGAGGAATAATCCGTTACACTACTTTGCCATTACAGATTTCACTTTTTTTAATAAACTAGACCCAAATAGTTATTCTTTATAACAATGAAAAGCGAATTACGCTCTGTTACCAGTTTATCAAAACTCCCGCCACCCCGTCAATGAAAATGGATCGGTCCTACGGACATTGAGTCACGTGGCCGTGAATTGCTATATAAAGCAGACATTGAGGCATTCAGTTACTGTCTGAGTGAAGGTGAGACGGGTCAAAATGAGTGACCTAAGAGAGTTTGAGCTTGGTATGTTTGTCTTTACCAGGTACGCCGGTTCTAGTGGAATCATGGAAATCACAACTTTGTCTTCCTCGTGGTCTATCACTGCAGACGGCCACTCTGTGATCATCTAATACAAAGAAGTGGCTCCAGTGAGCACACGGTCACCAACATTGGACAACTGAGGAGTGAAAAAATATCACATAATGAAAGCACACAATATCTCAGAATGGTTCCTGGAAAGTAACAGTAAGTTCAGTTTACTTTTATGCTATGTGGCCTGCGCAGTCCCCAGACTTCAACCCAATAGAGCATTTTTGAAATGAGAAGTCATTATTTTTCTCCCAATGACCAGGAACCTGATTCACACTTTAACATAAAGTGTTTAAAATTTTGAGTTACAAAGTATTTTTGCATCCCAATTACACCAGTAATTAAAATAATAATAAAAAATAAAAGCTACAGCTCTGTTCTATATGTTCCATGAAATTATTATGAGTCAATTGTATTCATTTCTTTAAATTTTCTATCTAAAATAAACTACCATGCAAACCAAAAGGTGCGGCCAATTATTCAACTATAACTATTCAGTCGTTGTGTTTTTTTTTCCCGGTTTTGGCAAGTAAACATCCCTATTCAACCCTAGTTTAGACATTTCATTTTCACAATACATTTTCAACACAAAAGAAACACAATGATGTCACAACAAAATTGAGATAATAAGAAATGTTAAGTGGTACATGTCAAAAATCCATTCATGTGCACAAAAAAAGGAAGCCTTTTAAGACTCCGGAAAAAAGTGAGGCTCAGCTCATCGGGGTAAAACAGAACAATTTTGGATGTTTTATATCATTATTATAAGTACTTCTTTAATTTTAATCATCGCAGATTTCACAGGAAACATACATTCTGACCAGCTCTGCTCCTCTCCATGTGTATGAGGGCTATTTCCAGAACTCTTCATCTTCTTAATAATTGATGCATAAGTGAAAGTGGTGATCAGAAATGTGGACCGGCTCAAAGTACTGAATCCATTTGATTCATTATTCTGCCACAAGCACTAAGCCAATTGTGGCACATGAAGAGATGTTTTTACTGTTTCTGTGCCGGTGCTATATAAGACACCCCCCCAGTATAGCTTCCCTATAAAGTATTGTGCAGCACGGTAAAAAGATCTGGCACCCACAGCACCCCAGGCCTGTGTTCTCCAGCTGCTGAGATGTTGAGCGAATCTGAGAGATAAGCTACTTGAATTCCAATGGGCTCTTGTGCAATGTTATTTGTCTAATTTCATGAAAATAAAACCAATTGCCCACTAAAAATATGTTTTCTGTGGAGTGACCATATAAGTACAACATATTTTTGACGAGCCAGAGCCAAGAGGAGAGTTCTGAGCACCATTCAGAAGAACCACTCCTAAAAAAAACGAACCTAAATATTAGAAAAACAAATAACAACATTGTTGTTGGTGCACAGGGCCATGGAAGAGAGAATCTCATGCCTTAGTGAGAGTACTTTTGCCACAGCCATCATATATGGGAGTGTGACACAACAAGAGGTCATGGGATTTGTAACTTGGGAGTGTGCCTGAAAAAGAAAAAAACAGAACAGAGCCTCACTTGCTGTCATCAAAACAACTTACACATTCAAAATGGTAATAACTGAGTTGAGGGCAAGGATCCAACACCAGCCAATACCATCCAGAGGAAAAGGGGCCAGGTGGAGCAGATCCACAGAACACTTCTCACATGTTGAGGGCTCTGACTGAAAAGGAGATATCAGACTGCAAGCATCAGTGCCAGAAGTGGTCCACACCTACATCTTCTCAGAGGCAACAGGCTTCTTTCCCTACTCTCTGTTGTTTGGGAGGTCTCCCAGGCTCCTATTCAACCTGGATGTGTATGGTGGACCGGAGAGGTATGAGGAAGGGATTATGTGTCAAAGTGGCAAAAGAGAATGAGAATTTGAGGCCACCAAGACAGCAACCACAGAGGCAGCCAGAGGGAAGGTTCACTATGACAAAGGACACATGGTCATGAGCTACAGACTGGAGACAGAACCCGGGCGAGAAAATTGAGTGAGGAGGTCCTACTAGGTGGTACACCTGGTCCAACAGAGAAAGACTCCAGATAGTCTGGTGCAGGAAATATGTCCTAAAATATGTTGTTTATGGAGTGATCTACTTCATAAGTCCAACAAAATCTCAGCATTAAAATCTTGACAAAGAGCAGCAAATTGGAAATCCCCATTAGACTCATATTAGCTAATACTTATCTTGCATCTCAAGAGATGTGATGTGATGTGATGTCACTGATGTGATTTATATATTGCTCTTACCATATTATTGGTGCCCTAAAGCATCTGGGTCCTGAATTCAAATACAGTTTGGATAACTGTTTTTGTGAAACTTGCAAGTTCACCCTACATTTGCTCAAGGTGCTCTGGTCTCCTTCCATCGTCCAAAGACTGAAGAGATTGACTGCAGACTGCAGAGTTGGCCCTGTTTGGTTGTGTGTCTCCGGCCCTGTGATGGACTGGCATCCGGTCTTTGGTTTACCCTGCTATATAACCTGTGTCTGCCAGGTTAGACTCCGGCACACCCTGAACTGGATAAGCAATTATGGAAAATGGACGAATGATTAAACGTTTTATTCTGCGATCAGGTGACAAGTATTTATCATTAAGCAGAGATGCATGCACAGATTGTTTAAATATCCATACAATGCCTCTTATTCCCTTTTTTCTGGAATTATATGGTGGCTGCCAGAGAGAAATCTTAAAAACACCAATGGCATGGCAGAATCGAGGTCAGGAGAATATTACTAAAATTAATAACAATATGGAGGAATATTATTGTTGAAGATCTTAGTTTGGATTTTACGTTAGCAGGGACAGGGTATTTAGCTTCTTTTAGTAAAGGATGACTTTACTTCATTACTCCATTCAATGACAAATGGCTCAACAGCCCTTACAGAGATAACTTTGGTTTGGCAGATAGCCCTTACTAAAATAATGCTGAAGCAGGCAGTGATGGGCAAATAAACTAAAAGGCTTATGTTCAGTAGAAGACATAGGTATAAACTGCACATGTTGAGCGATGCATTTTGTTGTCCTCTTTAGGTTAGGCATTAATGACAAGTAACCTTTATCAAATAATAATAATCTAATAACCAACTGAGGTTGGTGCAGAAGTGGGACAAAATGTCTATGTTAAACCCTTATCCTTTGCGTGGTTTGCGTGATTGTGATCACCTGGTATTTTATGATCATAGTTTTTAAGAATTCTAATAACGTTTTATACTTTCATTTAAATAATCAGCATACCTTAGAATTAAATAATCAAGTAATATATGCATCTTATTTACAGAAATAGTATACATATATACAGTATACATATATAAATTTGATAATATTATTTGGACCTCCATAAAAAATAAATTGAGGAACTGGAGATTTACGAGTACTTAGCCGGAAGAGTGCAGGTTTACAGAAACTAGTCATTGGCCAACCTGCAATTACGGAAGCCATTATGTTGCCACTCCGCCTTGTGAACACATACACACATAAGTGATTGTGTTTAACTTAGGACCACGTCAATGCTCTGAAAGCACTGTCTGTCCTTGGTAATTTTGCACATTATCGGGTCGGAGGCCTAATTGCCCCAATGCTTTATCGACGATGAGATTTTTATTGCCCCATTCAAGTCTCTGTGGCAAGGGAAAGGTCCTTGGCATGGTCTTTATCCTGTCCTCCTTGGTAACATTTACTTCATGATTGTGTTCAGTTAAACACTACTGGATTTTAACTTTTTTAAATATCCAAACTCATTTATTTAAGTGAAAATTATTTAAGTAAATGGGAAAAAAATATTTATGTGTCAAATACATGAGTAAACAGTGACGCTTATATTGTAATTGTAAGTTCTCAAACATCTTGCTTTCATGACGATCTGGTTGGCAGTAATTAATCTTGACAAATCTTGATAACACCCCTGATAGCATTCACAGCCCCTACGAAAAACCTTTTTGAAATATATCATTAAATATAAATAAAACTTAATTTTTTTACAAAATACTGAAAATAGATTTTGAAAAAATGACTCAACCATACCTAGTAGGTTCTCAACTCTAAGTACTTTTTAACGTTTACAATGGCTATTGTGTGTGTTGCTCAAGACAGATTTGGTTTACATGTATTTAATTGTACATTGTAAAGTGTTAAGTATTATATTTTTACAGGTTAAACTAAAACGACTACTGAGTGCTGCTAGCCAGCACCTAGACCACAGCCAAAAAACTTAACTGGTCACGAAAAGATATAATGTAATAAATTTATGAATCAATGGGTCCTTAATAAAATAAAGATTTTGAAAAAAAGTTGTTTTAAGTTAATAGTTTTTACATATATAATTTTAAAATAGAAATTTAACCAATGCAGCAATATTGAACGGGTGCGAGCTGGATCCTTACAATGAAGGCTGCACTTACACATATCCCAGAGGTGATGCCTAATTCATGAAATGTAAATCCATGCTGAACAGGTGGGAAATGGTGCCGCGGGACGATTTGATTGCATACTGTTTATTAATTATCAAGTCACTGTGACATTTCCTGACACCTGCAAAAGATAATTAATTCCCAAAATTAAATTAAAGTTGAATTTCCTTCTCCAGGACAACCACAGTTCTGACAGGAAGGTGGAGAGTGGGCAATGAAACAGTTTCCAGGTTTCAGTCAGGAATGGGCTGTGCCACAGAGAAGTCCAGGAGAGTAGTTCTGCGTTTCTATTCTGCTGCGCTGCAACGAAGACCACAGTGAAGCTCAGCAGTGTAGAATTGAATCTCCCTGAAGCAAAACATCATGACTTTGGTTGATCTTTGATATGCAAGTTTGATATGCAAGTTCACTTTTTATCACGATTAAGAACATTGGGATAACAAAAAAAAAAAAACGACAACAACAACAATGATAATTGGCAACCCGCTAATCACATTACTGTTTTTAACATTACTGTATTTAATAGATTTTTTACTTTCATTTAAAAATGTTTTTTAATTTTTTAAGTTTTGTTCCCAGACTTAGTTTTCCTAAAAATAAAATCTTATGAACTAATACTAGTATTTCCATAAAACATATATACTACAATTCTCTAAGAAGCAATAAAAAAATATATTTTTAGACTATTGAATTGCTGTGCATACACAAAAATTTTACGGCATCAACAAAGCCTTTTGCTGTTCTCTATACATACTTGCATTCCGGTACTCTCAGAACGTTTGAACATTCTTCAAAGAAGACTAAAGAAAGCACACCTGGAAGGTGAATGATGTAAGACATTCTACCTAGGCCTCAAGGGGTTAAAAAGAAGTTCACATTAACCTACAGATAAGAGTGCATGGATTTGATATCCTCCCAAGTATGGGAAAGTACATCCAGGGATTTTTATGTATACTTGATTTTGCCTACTAATATCATAAATTGTATATTTTAGCAGCACTCGATATGGCGACCGTTAACTTCCATACTACTTTTCCTTCTAGAAAGTGTGCATACTGGAACACAGCGTTTATGTCATTACACTGGATACCTACAAAGCATCGTGTTTATTTAAAATTGTTATTCTTTTTTTTCAAGGCCTTAAATTAAAAAACCCCAACAACCCAAGATGGATTCACTTACAAGAGGCTGGTTATGTTTTATTATTAAGGCAAAACATTCTCTCTGGAACAGCCTATTGTATTTAATCCAGTAATCAAACACAATATCAGTCTTTGAATTCATATTTTTAAAATATTTCTTAATTTTATCTATAATATGTTGGGGGCATAACTACCGTTAAGTTTGATCATCATGAGTTTAATAAATTTGGATTCAGTAACTCTCACATTTCAAAGATTACTGAGGTTAATTTATCATTACATACACATACTCAGTGCCTTGCAATGTTTATTTCAGGCTAGTGAGTCTTAATTAATTTTTGGATTATTTACTTAATACGAGCATGTAATCCAGGCTGAGTTCTAAATAAGTGGATTGACTAACTATGTCTGTGCGTTTGCAGACCCAAAGCCGCTTTACGATCAACATGGTTCTCCTTAATACATTTGTACTAAAGGGGCTTTCACACTGCTGGAAGTCAATTGATTTTTATTAGCAGGCCCATTCCCATTGGCCTGGCCATGCTCTGAGGTGGGAAAGACTCTGGACTTTTATGGCTATGTCAGGTGGTTAGACAGAAATGTCCCCCGGATCCACTGCCAACCCAAGCAGAGCATGACACAAGGTATGTAATAATTCAGTACCATAATGCCCTCCTGTATGTTATTTCTCCCCCGGTATTGATGGGACTGTAACTGTGTTTGCCCTTTCCCCCGCGGACCTCCCAGCTACCCCATCCTGGAGCGTCATTGCTTGGCCCTTTTTTGTTAGCTATGAGGCGGCTGGGGTCCTTCAGGACAAAGCAATCGTGCAAGGTCTGTAACGGCATTCATAAAGTCATGAGCTTGATTCAAAGGTTCCGTTTGCACTGCAAGCATACAAAAAAAACAAAAAAAATGTGAATTAATGTTTATCAAAGAAGAGGCAGACACAGCTCTAACCTCCCACATTCCTTGCACCTGGCTGACCTAATGTTCTGGTTTTCTCAACACGCAGCTAAGGTGTGGGGACAGGAGAACGCAAAGAGGGGGGATAAGAAGTTAGCTAAACCATGCTGTCATTATTATAAGATTAAGGACAACAGATGAAGCTTTCCTGTTCCCCCACCCTCTGGTGACAAACCTATATATCAATAAATAAATAAATATTGACATTAAAAACAACAATAATGCAATGGGCTTTCATTGTGTCTAAGACATTCCTTAGCTCGCTGAGGGACATAAAATTTATATACTGGGAAATAGCTGTTTTTACTATTTTATGTCTCAAAAACTGTCATCACACCGGCATAATTTGTAAACGTTTACAGGCTGTTGCAAGGAAATATCCGAACAATTTCTGTTCAAAAGACGAGGTTGGATCTGCCCTGTAAGACGATTGATGCAGTAAAATTAATATGTGTGGCAGCAGGGACGAGAGGAGTCTGCCCTATGGACATGGTGTGCCAGATAATGGAGCAGGCTATTAGAGTTTACATCAGTCACAAAAGTGCAGGCACAAGGAAAGTCCGTACCCCGCAGTGAAGGGGATGGGCGCTATTGCTGCACAATCCACTAATGATGGCTTTCTGTGTCGATCACAGGAGGGACGAAAAAATCACTTCCGTGTATTGCTCTTTTTGGCGCAACGTAATAACAGAGCATACTGCTTTTAGTGCTAACTTGTAAGCATGCCATCTCTTTATAGAGCCTGGTTTTGCCTCTAGTCAACCATGACAGAGAGTGACTGCTACAAATGCTAACTGGGGTAAACAGCGCTTAACGAACAGAAATAATGTGAACAAGAGTTTAATTTGCACCTATAGTTCTAAAGAAAATAAGTAGGAATGGGAGAGCTTGTGGCCTCCCGGGTGGCTCAGCCCGAGGAGCTGCTCTCCCCAGTGAAAAATCCAGAATCCTTGAGCTGTGTAGCTTGAGAAGGGTAAAATTACGGGTGGCTCGAAAGCAATTAGATCAGATGAAACCAATCATTCTACATCCTTTCCCAACCAGTGTGTGTTGGCAGGATTTGAAGCAGCAATCCAAGATACACTAGCGCAACTGGCGAATCAAAATTGTGGAGAAAATAACTCCACCCCCCAAAAAACATACATGTAGCCTAGCCCAAGTTTGTACTACTAAAAATTACATCAGATTAATAATATTAATTCAAAAATTACAGAAATAGTTTATGAAAAAAACCACGATAAGAAGGAAAATAAAAATCAATGACATAAAATTATTGTTATTATTAAACAGGATTGTATGCTTTTCCATCATCTGGGATATGCGTGAAAACATTGTTTAAACCCTTTTCCATGATATTCACAATGCCCTTTTCATCAAAATCCCTGATATTTAACTGTATACTCTCATCTCGTGCTAACCCTATTTGCGTTTGTTTGACTACATCCACATGCTAAACTAAACTTGCATGTAGACAGTAATGTCTGGGAAGGAGATTTTTCTTTTGTTCTCGTATGAGAGGGGCAGCAGATGGTGTAGCGGGTAAGATGACATACTTGTAACCAAACGGTTGCCGGTTCATGAATCTAAAAAGTATAACAAAATTAATTGCTTTGGAGAAAAGTGTTTGCTGAACAACTCATGATTTTAACAGGCAAGCTTCAGTTATATATTTATATTTTTTCATTTAAATAGCTCCACTGACTAAATGCAAAAATCTACCCTACCCGATTCTTTTAAGCTTGGAAATAATGACATGTCTCTGTAAAGGGTGCAAAGTATTGTTATTTGACTAATGATATACCAATCATCCCCGCAACCCTGAACTGAATAAGTGGTTATGGGAATTGGACGGATGGATGGCTGAATAAATGGATGCCACAGACTGGACTGTGTACACAGTGATGTAAAACCTGGCAAGATCCCGACCTCTATGTGACCTCATCATGGAGATATTATTAAAAAGTTATTGTTATCCAATTAACCACCATGATCACAGTTGAAACAGAAGAACTCCTGTTAAATTGTGTTACAGATAAGAAACATGGAAAATGTATTTCTCTTATCGTAAATACATTCTAACAGAGTTACATCTCAGTACTTTTGAGCCTCCTTAAAGAAAGATGCCTGAGGTAATCCTGCTAATAATAATTATTGACAGGATTCATTAAGGTAAAAGGGAAAAGGGAAATTTATCGCAAAAGCTTGATGTACACAGGTGCAGCTAATATTAATTAAGGGCATCATAACTTATTATCAAGCATGTTATAAGACTGCTTAAGAAAGTTTATAAACTTGTACTGCTGCCTGCTATCCACTGAAGAATGGATAACGGGACTGTTTTCCGGAGCCAGATTGACCAATTTGAAGTGACCACATTCCTGTGCTTCCTAGTAAAGAATGTAAAGAGAGACAGCAGAACTGTTTCTAGAGGTTTTACTTTGTTTTATTTATATTTAGCAGGGACTGAAATGCCTAAATGTTCGTTACTTCCCTGAAAAGAACCAAAAAGTACAATTTCAAGTATTGTGGATTTAACGGAGTGCTCGCTAAGAACCGACACAATCGTGCGTGAGCTGTGCACATCACTGTTAATCCAGGAATTTGTGTAAAGAATTTGCATGGAAATTTCAGACCTATCTCCATGAAACAGATTTAAAATGTTCATGATTTGTTTTTAACGGCCCGAATGTTTATTTATTTAAAAACTGAGCAAGCCTAACATTTTTATTGTATTGAGGGCCCAATGTCACTATTTAAAAACCGAACAAACCTAACATTTGTATTGTACTGAGGGCCCAATGTCATTATTTAAAAACCGAACAAACCTAACATTTTTATTGTACTGAGGGCCCAATGTCACTATTTAAAAACCGAACAAACCTAACATTTTTATTGTACTGAGGGCCCAATGTCATTATTTAAAAACCGAACAAACCTAAAATTTTTATTGTACTGAGGGCCCAATGTCACTATTTAAAAACCGAACAAACTTAACATTTTTATTTCCGGTTGCACCTGGTGACAATGTGTTTGTTCTTAAGTTTGAGCAAAATGGCACAAGCCATTAAAGACACCAATCAGTTACTAAAAATTTATTTTTATGCTGTAGCCTCCTTACTTTGTGTGCGGTTGGCCTGCACGGCTTTCTTGTCCAAAGCTGCAGCAAAGCAAGAGAGAATGATGGTTATGATTTCCAGCTGATAGGGTAAACTGTTAATTGAGTGTAGAAGAAAGGTGTAATCAATCTGAGTGCAAACAAAGCGTATCAGCCTCCTTTACGCCCCCGTTTGTGAGCTCCATCTAGGCTGAGCAGGGTGGAGATGTGGGAGTCAAGCAGTTCTGATAATAAAGCCAAACCGGTCAAAAAAACCTGAAAATGTACATTTTATTTTTACAAGTCATTATTTATGGGGATTCCTGGTTATGGCACTTTCGTTCATTGTCTGTTATTGGACTGCCGTTTTCTTTTCTGGCACCCAGTGGCAGAATTGTCTTTGTGATTTGCTAGGAACATTCTAATCCCTTTACCTGTGCTAGGTCTTTACATGGTACCAAATAAAATAATTAAAGTTGATTTCTAATTATCATTGATTACAAAAGGTTGCTCAACTGTGTATCTACTTCTTGAAGATCTAAAAGACTACAGAAATATGCATTTTTGAAGGAAACTAATAAATATTAAAAAATACAGGAATTTCTAGGGAGTCCAGTAAGGAATCCAGTTTTGAGCATTAAAATGTATTCAGTATTAACTATGTCTATTGAACACACATTACCTAATTTATTTAAGTATGATAATATAATGATATACTTTTTCTTCATTAATTTCCCTCCATCCTTCATCATCTTATTTAATCACAGTGTTTAATTAAAATATTTGATCTGCCAACTACTGAAGGTATTTTTTCAGATCACCACATTTTAGTGTGAACATTTCGAGGGGAGAGTACGTGAGAAAGTTTGACAAGGGGGTAAAAAAATCACACCGCATGCGGATTCAGTGTGAAAGAATGTAATTAACACCTTTTCTATATTTGTTCCTCGCCCATTCTGCTGAATTTGTTACATTTTCCCCAGTTTGGGTTTAATCTCTGTATTTCTATAATGAGCCTCATGCTTTGGCAAACATATGTTTCTCCTTTGCCAGCGAATGTGCAGTTCAAAAGTGACATCAAGGCTCAATGGTGGTTCCTCTTGGGGAGAAGTTCTGTTGCACAAAAAAAGTACCCTTGATTCCTGTTCTGAGCTGAGCATGGAGGCTTTGTCATTAAAGCACCCCCGCCCCCCCACCCACAAGCCTCCCACTTGTTATAAATAAACCTAATTCACATATTGCTGCTTATATTTATGCCGTACATTAATAAATTAGTTTACATAAGATGCAGAGGAATTTAAGTCAACAGCCAACACTTTATTTAACTCTATATAATTGCGTTCCCCTCATGTTTTACATTTTATTTTATTTTTTATGTGAGACAACCTGATGTTAAAAAACATGTCAATAACCGATATCAAACAATTTTAACAATATGATATATTAGACTCCTATTCTACAGTTAAATGCCACCCCTTTTTCAAGTGCATTCACATTAAGTTCAGCTTTCTTTTGCAGACCTGTGGATTTGATCTCCTTAACAGAAGCACAGCAGAAATACGAGCCCAGAATCCATACATTTGTCTACTTGAGCCACAGCAAGGCACCCCTTACATGAAGAAAGGCACATAAAAACACATACACTTTGAGATTACTAAGAGACTCGTACTGAGGTCTGTATTTATTTGTTTATTATTATTTCTCCTCTATAATTCAATGTGAATGAATTTGTTCTGAGACATATTAGCAGATCCCATAGGAGGTATTTAAAGTTAGGCTACTGCTTGCGTGCATTTAGATAGAATCAAATGATTTAGTTAATCAAATCCACACTGCAGTCTGCAAAAGCAGGTCTATTTTTGGTGGCCGGACCAGGTTTCTTAAGGCAGTCAACCTGAAAGCATTGTCCGTGTAACCTATTAGAAATCCATTTCCTTTATGTGAGCAGGCCTGGATAAATATAGAGACCTTCTTCAATGAGCAAAAACAAACCTCAGGTATAGTCATCTAGCACACCATTCATGGGGAGAAAACAGTGACACATAGAGAAACCTGTGAAACGCCACACAGAACAGAAATGTGCTGCTTCACAAAAGGCAAACATAAGCTTTCATTTTTGTTCTGCAGGCTTAGGAAGCAGCCTCCAATGTCACTTATGTAAGCGTTTTGATTTTTCTTCTTTAAAAATTCAGTTTCAACAACAGCATACAAAGGACCCACCATACAGCCGATCCCCCGTGCTGTTCACATATTGTAGTCAGGGGGAGAACTGTGGCGTATAGCTCAGCCTTGATGAGCACCCCTCGTCTTTCCAGTATGCAGGTCTAGCCATGAAGGGCGCCCCACTACAGAGCAGCTCCCCTTCTTTACTACAGAAAGGAAGTCTTGTTTGTTCTTCCCGTTCTTCACTTTCATTGTCACAAGGGCTACAGAGCTGTGAGTTAGCTTTGGCTTGTCAGCTGCTGCACCGGTGAAGCTGTCTTTCTAAATGAACATTTCAGATTTCACCGCTCAAAATGACACATCACATAGTTGCTTCTATTCAGATACATTATTCAGATACAACAACACATTTTATGTATATTGAATTCAAATTATAGCAGAAATATAGGTCAAGAGAATGTTTCTGGTAGCTGGAAAATACCTGCAGTCTGGTTCTATCTATTTCTTCCCAGTAGATGTCAGGTTTTTGGCTTCTGATGCTCAGGTGAACTTGTGATTTTGTATGTGCTCAGCTGAACATCTCGGTGCTCAGTGTACCACTTTACCACAAAGATATTTCAATGTTTTAATTTCTGCCAAAAGGGAATGTTAAAATAGAGCAAAGCTGATACAAAAGAAGGCCAGTCATGTATAAGACCAGCCATCTAATTTCTATGTCATCCACAGTGACGTACTGACAAACAATTGGACAAGGTTTAGACTCTTCAGACTTTGCATTATGTGCAATTGTTTGATTGTTGATTGTGAACAACATAAAACTAAGATGGCTGGTCTTATAGATTACTTTACTTCTTTCATCAGAATTATAAAGAAAGAAGAGGGTAGTTTTTCAATAAGGAAGAAAACTGCATAGTAAAGCTTACAATTGATGACAAACAAGATTAACTTTAAGCTTTTACTTAAACATGCTTGAAGTTTTGCAATGTTACCAAGTATTTTAAATATGATTCACTGTGTATGTGCCATTTACACATTGAAAAACTTGTCTATTGGACTGTATAATTCTGTAATATGATTTCCAATGCTTGAGGTAACGTCTACCAGTTTTACAAATGACTGATAATTGAATTTATCCATTCAGCAGCTGGGGGAAATATCGGAGGTGCACACCGATCTCACCATATCAAAGTCAATCCAAGTTCAAAGCATCAGAAGTAGGGGGAAGAAATGAGCCAGAAAAAGCAGTGGAAAAACTGAAAGATTCATTTATTCATGTTTTTGAAGTTACTGGAAAGACATACCACAGTAAGGTAAAAAAAAAAAAAAAAAAAATTCTTATAAAATCTAGGGCATCATTAGGAATACTTGTTTCTTTACTTTATTTAGTCTTTGTTCCACAAACAACAGGAGAGGAGGGTTTAATTATTCCTAATCTTTCACTTACTTTGAAGGACAATGTTCATGTAGCCCTCATTTTTTGATTAATTTGTTTATGCAGCCTCATTTTCAAAGGCCTCGGAGATGAGCTTCAGCTGTTTGTGTTACACTTGTTCGCTTTAATTAAAATTCAAAGTTTCTTCCTGAACTCTGCCTCCAGATATGTTTTGTACAAATTCAAAGATTTCGTCACGGAAGCTCTATGCTAAGTACTGAAGAGTGACAAAATATATTAGAGATTTTAAAAAGATCCCTATTCAAATTCAAATGTGGATATGTATTATCTTTTCGTAACAGCAATGCCTATTTTTTAGCTGTCATGTTTAATTGCAGCTGAGCACGTGGAAGAGAAAAAAAGGACAATTGTAGGCACAATGCAGAATATGAGCTTTAATTATCATTAACTGTCTTGGGATAATTGCCGGTAAAATTATAGGAGCCCTAGAAATGTTCCTGTGAAAACTAATTACTTTCTAATTGTGCGAAACGCTACATATCAGAGTCCTTCCTCTCACTCGCTCTTTCTCTCCATCGGTCACTCCTTGTGTTTAGAAGAGAAAAGATTCTGAGAGGCAACGACCATAGAACACTGTAAACCTTCTGATGCCCATTGTGAGCCTTTGTTTTCTGACGGAACAGATATAATAAATAAAAAAAATGCTTTAAAACCCACAAATCAGTTTCAGGACTCATTGGAATGTACTTTTTTGGGTGGAAATAAATATAGCTCTTTATATTTATATAACAATTTCTATTGCAATTGTCCAACTTCCTGAAAGGTTTTCTTATTATAGAGAAATGCACAGAACAGCACAGTGCCCAGGTTGGCTGTCTCTTAGACCCCCATTTGAATTGGAGCGGCTATGGATTTGAGCTGACTGTCCACTTTTCACACTGCTATTTCCAAAAGATCATTAATCACTGTCACACCAGGTGTGTTGGAGCCGTTCAGTGTGCCCTGTCCGCCTTTGTTGCTTCGTCTGTGAAATGAGCCTTCTAACAAGCTTCGCCGGGGAGGAGCCCTGATCGGGCTGACAAAAGGAGCTTTGTTCCTTGTAAAATGTGGAGAAACTGTGCTCCCAAAATACCTTCATAGCGAGGGCATGTGTTCACTCCTTAACGTCGCCCTCTACTGCAGATAAAATGATTATCGATTGGTGATTGGTTGGTTGTATATGAGCAATAATATTCACATTGGTATTCTTTTATCAAAATGCTCCCATATGAGTAAGAATTAAACGTGTTCCCTTAGTCACAATAGCAAGAAAAAATAACTTGCGTGTTTCACGTTTATTGTGTATCACAACATAGAAAGGATGTAGCTGGTCTTCTTGATTACCGGCCTACTTTTATCAGCTCTACAAAGGAAGTAAGGAACGATATCATCCCTGCAATGGATACACTGGATGGGGGAGGGGGCTTTTACATCCGGGGCCTGTCTACTTAATTTGACAATATTAAAACAAAATAAAAACTTCCAAGTTACATAAATATTGATAATCTAAATATATACACACACTTGTTTTTTATTTATTTGCTGGACATTATCCAGTTTCCAAGGTGACTAGCTAGAAAACGACCATCCACACTGATTTAAGTGTTTAACTCAATGCTATGTGAACCATAAAAAAAGACCAAAGCATTGGATTCCTTGGGATTGTTGTTATTCCAGCAATACCCACGCTATACCTTCGATGTGCAAGAAAAGTATGGAAGTTAAGGAATTGTAACTGCTAAACATTGTTGTATAAAACTTCATTAACTGCATCAATTCTAAGTAAAGTATATACCTATAGCCATGGCTACATCTTTTTGCCATAATGTCCAGGTAAAATGTAGCTGGCTAAAGAGGCTATAAATATATATATAAGCGTGAGGATCTGAGCAACTTTGACAAGAGCAAAATTTTGATGGCTAGATGACTGGGTCAAAGCATCTCCAAAACTGCAGCTCTTGTGGGGTGTTCCTGGTCTGCAGTGGTCAGTACCTATCAAAAGTGGTCCAAGGAAGGAAAAGCAGTGAACCGGCAACAGGGTCAAGGGCGGCCAAGGCTCATTGATGCAAAGGCTGGCCCGTGTGGTCCAATCCAACAGACGAGTTACTGTAGCTCAGATTGCTGAAAAAGTGAATGCTGGTTCTAATACAAAGGTGTCAGAACACACAGTGAATTGCAGTATGGGGTCGCGTAGCCGCAGACCAGTCATGGTGCCCATGCCCTAGTCACTGCCGAAAGCGCCTACAACGTGCACGTGAACATCCGAACTAGACCACAGAGCAATGGAAGAAGGTGGCCTAGTCTGATGAATCACGGTTTCTTTTACATTATGTGGATGGACGGGTGTGTGTGCGTCACTTACCTGGAGAACACATGGCGCCAGGATGCACTATGGGAAGAAGGCAAGCCAGCGGTGGCAGTGTGATGCTTTGGGCAATGTTCTGCTGGGAAACCTTGGGTCCTGCCATTCATGTGGATGTTATTTGACATGTACCACCTACCTAAGCATTGTTGCAGACCATGTGTACCCTTTCAAGGCAACGGTATTCCCTGATGGCATTGGCCTCTTTCAGCAGGATAATGTGCCCTGCCACAAAGTAAAAGTGCTAACGTCTTGATGACAGATACCACAGCACACCATCAGAGGTCTAGTGGTGTCCATGCCTCGACAGGTCAGGGCTGTTTTGGCAGCTAAAGGGGGACCTACACAATATTAGGCAGGTGTTCAAAATGTTATGGCTGATCGGTGTGTGTACAT
>JAOVYW010073834.1:0-19333 GCA_025775045.1 Hiodon tergisus
GCATAATTCCTGTTAAACAGTGTCGGTCTCGTGCTTGAAACCACGCAGAGAAGTAGCTCTCTTGTAAAAACGCTACAATATTTTTTAGACCTCCTGAGAGCCTTAGTGGTCTATTTTGAGGTACGTAACACCCAAAGCAAACACTGGTGCAATTCAAAGTGCTAGGCAGGTGGAGGTGTGTCTAATCCATTTTTTGCAATTTTGAGTTATTGTCATGCAAAAGACCACACAATTGCCAAAGGTGTGGTAAGCATGCGGTTTCTCAGTAGCTAATCAGACCGACAATCATTCTTCCCTTTATGAACAATGCGCTTGCAACATGAAAAACAAATTTCTATAACACATATTTCAGTTCAGTTGCTAGTTGTCCAGTAGCTCTCCACAGACAAATAGTACCATTCACCCTAGTCTACCCTGTTAAAAAAATCCAATAAAAAACTGGCAGCAAAGCAGTAAAAACTGTGATATATTGCTCTTTTCATGTAATTGTCTGTAATTTCACATGTATTTTCCCTCTTTTTATGAGAGTATGTAAGTTGACACAGTGGAGTCTGGCGGGACACATCTGTCACTCAATGTGCCCACGACGTGGGATGAATTGCCCATCACATCTGATAAGTAACGTAACACCAACGTAAGATGTTTCGCGCTTCACGCTTTGTCACTCTAAGCCTTCGGAATGACTCGGTAAGTATTGATCTGGAACTGCTGGCATCCATCTTGTCATCCCATTTTCCTTTTAGCCTCATTAAGTCATTCAGCTCCAGTAATTAAGGGTACACTGTGCTCAGCTCACTTTAAATGTGTATTCAGATGTTAACAAAAAATGTTTTTATTGTGTACATATATGTGACAAATATGTCTAAGTGGCCTTAATTATTATGTTTTAATTACTTTGAATTAAGGATTTTTATTTCCTTGATTGCTAAGTGATTTGTTCATTGGACAGTGATACACTTTTCAAAGTGGTTTCGTTTACTTGTTACAATTCACGACAAAACTTTAAAACCATTTTGTTTTCATGCTAATTGTCAGTAAACTTAGTTTCACACAGAGGTTCCTTTAAAGGGTCATCCAATGTTATAATACTCTACGTAGCCAATGAATCAAACCCTGCATTTTAACTGAGCAGCATTGCGAATGTTTCTAAATTGTATGCCCAGAAGCTCTTAAATGGATTTCGGCATTTGCAAATGAAAAACGCAATGGGAAGTCTTTTGATCACATGGCCAGATTAAATACCTAACCTCCCTGTCACCATACCGGACTGTGTCAAATGCAAGCTGAAGCATTTCATAACAGAAACATGTGATATTAAGTTAAAACATACACAAATCTACAAATTAGGAGTTTACTGTTTGGATGAGACAGCGTGAGTATTCACATGACAGAGGCAGACTCTCTATGTTGCATCTTGCTCCTCGCTATTGACAAGCTGCAGTAATGAGGAAGAGGGGAAGTTCTCGCTCATTAATCACACAGTCACGCCACATTTCCAGACACAAATCACACTCCAAGGGGAGTCGATTCTGTTAAGGAAAACAAATTGAAGAGAATACAAAAAAATGGTGGCCATACACATAGGTCAAGCAGTCAAGCAGTGCTTTTCACCTCTCGATGCATATCACAATCACACGCCATAGGTACACATGGGAAGAAACAAATGAACGAGTCCCTCTATCTAGACACATAAAGTACTTATATAATTTCCCTTTGGCTATGAACCTACGGTTCATTTATATGTCTTCGTATCTCATTACAAATTGTCCCCCTACAGCCTCTCATTCTGTTACCTCTTAATTAGTTTCTCAAAAGCAAGAATCCAATGCTGTATTTCCTGATCCTACTGATGATTTTTCTTTTTTCTTTAGTACTTTAATAGGCAATACAGTAATGTCTTTGACCTTTGACCTTTGTTCAGTGCTGGTGGGTGACTGGTCTTTTATTGTTCATTACTTTACTTAGAAAAGAAAGACTGGAAATGAATGAAAGCAGCCGAGCAGCTATGAATAAGTACCAGGTGTAATTTCTGTTATGCACCTGATCCAACTGCTCTCCCTCAAAGAAAGCCATCTCATCCATTAACCATGGATTAAAGAACTTGGCAAACATCTGTATCATCTCCCAGCACAAGATCATCTAAAATGGGGAACAGACAACCTCGACAGACCAGGACTTCAACTGTTGTTCACCAAATACTTGACATCTTGTCTGCAATAATTCACTCTATATTCACAATAAAATATTAAACTTTTTTTTTTGGCATTTCAACTTTACTTCCATTGATGATACAAAGAAAATCTGTCTGTGCTGATTAATAAACGACAGTGTATAATGTTTGCATATAGTCTGTTTAATATAATATTTGATTTGGATGTTGTATAGGAGCATCGTCTCCACCTAAAACTGGAAATATGGAAACTGTATATTTATAATATGGAAATTTATGTTGGAACTCATTTATATAGCTGTAGTATATTGTTGTACATATACATATATTTGGCATATGAATGAATCATATATACAAATAACTTATGGGAAAATGCAAGGATTGGTACACATGCTTTTGTGCTGATTGGTTATTCAGTGCATGAGAAACATCATGCATGTTGCATTGTCTACATCAATTCTAAAATGTTTTAGTGGAATAGTGAACCTCACCCTGAAACAAAGCCACATCCTCAAGATAACTTACGTGAAGGCAACTTCCTAGCTGTATTAGTTTTTCATAATATATTTCGAAGTCATAAATGAAAAATATTTGTAAACTGCATATCACTAAAAATTAATTATAGAAGGGAAACCAAAATAATAAAAAAATTTGTTTGGATGGTTGAACAACCATTTACTGTTTACTGTTCTCTTTGAAAACTGTTTACAATTCATCACATTGTAGATCAGATAAAAAGTCTTTCTGGTTTACTCACTTTACCACACCAGACTTTTATTAACTACCCGAGAGTGGTCTAATTAGTGCAACCAAACTTAGATGCAAAGTCAGGTAATTGCCCTTGGGCGTGGCCAGCCATAGGTGATGGGCGTCCTAGCCCCTGCACGCACGCCAGCAATACCGGTAGGGGTCACCTGCCCTCACCGGAGGAAGTGTCAGGACCGGGGACAGTGCCAACCGAAGTCCCCAGCCTTTCAGCACCACCCCCTCCACCGGCAAGCGTGGACAGCTCCGGGGCCCTCGTTATTCAGTCAGGCAGCCACTTACCCTGGGGATGAGGAACAGCTGCCGGCCGTTATCCATAATTGGCTGCCTCCCTACAAAAGGGCTCAGTAGAGACGGTCTCCAGTGCCAACCAGCTAGTCTCTCTCTCTGGCAGAATATGAAGACAAAGAACTTGTGGCAGACAGGACCCCAGCCGTCCTCTTCATCCCCTGAACACCCTCACCTTCCCCCCTTATATTCAACATGTCATTTTATTTTTTTCAGATAGGTAACATAGCCTGGCTGACCACTAACCAGCCACATCCTCTCTCTCACATGCCTGTGCGTAAATCAATTGGATTTGTGCTTTATGTAACTTGGATTTTCGTTTCTGTGCATCACCCTTATCTGCTGAAATGTAGGTTAAGAAAGTACCCCTGCTAGTCTGTATGCCGTCTTAATAGCTCCTGGCAGCCTTAGCAGTTTCAGTCGACATGCATTAGCCTTAGGTGGCTGGAACTGCAGGAAGTATTTCCATGGAACAATGGCAGTATTTTTCAGATAGCACCCCCTGCTTCACCAAATAGCCCAGCGTCTGCAGCTACTGCTCACCACGGGCATGCGTGCTCGCCTTATGCTGGAACTATGAGCCACCCCAGGCTTACACGGTAGTCGTCACCCCGCCGTAGTCACTGTCGCCCGTTATTTCCAAGCCAGAAAATGGTTCTGTTTAAACGAATATTACTGAAACCTTTTGCAAAACGTATCCATTGTTTTCCACAGCATTGCACCCTCACTTGCTTTTCCACACGCTCCTGCTTTGTCTTTAAATTGTCGATGCATAGGGGAAAACAAGGATATACAATGGCAGCTGGTACTGTAATTGCATTAAAAACAATCAGATAAATTAGGATTGCATCTTCTCTCAAGAAATTATCAAATTGACTGTAGAGCCTCGTCCAAGCAGACATAATATGTTAATTTAACTTATCTTCCCCTTGCCATCTTTTATTAAGGAATGTGGAACTTTAATCAGTGGAAAAGGGGCGCTTCTGTGCCTTCTCTACTCAGAATGTTAATTTATAATTATCCTACTCACCATTAATTAAGTGTCAGCCAGAGATAAGTGGAAAATTGCTCAGAACGGTGTCTGGATGAATTCTGATATTGAACGAAACTATAGGTAAATAACAGAAAGGGGAAAGGTTAAGGAGAAACTCAGCAGATAACACACACACACACACACACAAAACACATACAATTGCAAGCTTTTCTCTGCCCAGGATTGTTCAGGTATCTAGTTCATGGCAACCTTACAAATCTTTAAAAAGTGCAACCCAGAGACATACTAAAATCCTAATCGACCCATGCTGAGGTCCCCCCACAGACTCCCCCACTACTACCCCTCTACACCAAATTAACAAGGTAGAGAAGGGGTATCAGCTTAATGGTCCGCCTTAAGAACCACACAAACCAAATTAAAACTTAATTGGCCATAGGAAATCTGTGTTGAATCTTGTTGAATTAAGTCACGGTCAGACTGAAACCCAATTGATGGATGGCTCATGAATTTTCTCTCAAACCGTGAGCACTTTTCTCACATGCATGGCTTGTTAAGCCCACTTTCGTGAGGTCTTAGCCCTTTATGACTCTGCTGCCAAAAGACAACTTCCATTATATGTCTTTTTCAGCTAGCTGACTCGCCCCGAAAGTTAGTCTACTCACCAACATAAAGGCAAGCAAGCAAACAACATAGCACTGCCTGCAAGTAATTTATATTTAATTATAGCTACAGTAATCAAGTGAGTCAGCATAATTAAATCACTACAGTTTTCCAGATTTACTTTCCTTTTCTTTTCCTTTTCTTTTCCTTTTCTTTTCTGTTCTGGCCAAGGTGCTCACTGAATTTCTGGTCGTAAGCCATCCTGCCCAAATTATCTGCTCTTGACTTCCTCTGCTCTTGGTGTCTGGTGGCCCCTGACTGTGTTAAAAGGGTTTTCAGGAATGACACTTTGACTCAATGACACAATGACACTTTTGACTATTGTTTTACTGCATCATATCTGCAACCGAAATAGTGAACTGAGTAATGCAATCAGAAAACATTAAGCAGAAAAAGAAGCCAAAGTAAATACTGCTATGATGTTATTGTGGTATGCCCTACTGTAAAATGGCATCAATAACTTTAATAATGAATGTACCACTATTAATGAGGTGCAGTAATCAAGAATTTCATTTATTAATTTATTTTAAATCAACCATCTTATATCAATGCATATAGATATTAGCTGCATTCATTAATAGAAGCGGTCTGTTTAATAAAACAATATTTTATGTCATATTCAGTTTATAAACATAACTATATGAAGTTCCTTTTCTCAAGTAATACTCATATAGTCAAAGCTAAAGCAAAAAACTATTTTTGGTTGTATGTTGTTCTTGAAGTGACAAACATGACAAACAACAACAGTAATATTATTAACTTCATAAAGAAGAAAATTCATAGTTTGGTTAGTTTAGGTTTTCTACCACAAACATACAGACGGGTGACAAATTAAAGGAAAATCATACAATGAGGGGGTTCTGAGGCTCTGCTATGACGTAGGGGGGCATTTCCCTTGCCTGGTTTGGGTGCACTTGTCCCCATAGACCAGGAGTTCCCAAACGTTTTTCTGCGATTACCCAATTTAAAAAATATATGCACACCTAGACAGTAACAAAACAACAAAAATGATACAGCTTTTCCCACATGTGCCATTAAAAAATTTTTGGCATCATGCTTTCACTTAATAACACCTTGTGGCATATTAGGCATTGTGGTTTTTCTTCACTTTTAACCTGGTGATGAAAAAGTACAGGTGAAGCTGTATTCAAGAAAAGCCTTGTCATATTTCCGTGCATGTTTTTTGTCATACATGTTTAAGTCATTTTCAATTTGATTTGAAACTCACACACAAATGTACAAGCATTGTGCAAAGCGTGAGACATTTTTGCATGACGTGCGTCGCAGAGCGTAAGGGGGCGGAGATTATACAATTATATGATTGGTGAAGATCAGCAATATCGATTCCAAGGTACGTTGTCACACTGCGCATGATGCCGTCATAGATATAATACACTGTCGCTGCAGTTACACCGTGCACAGTATGCAAGCAGTATGGAGCAGACAAAATACACATTAATATTATTATTATTATTATTATTATTATTATTAACAAATAAAATTACAATATGCCGAGGTGGCCTCTCACTGGGAACCAATGTTTGGAAACCATTGCCTTAGATGGAAGGGTCAATGCAAATCATTACAAAGTTGTGATGAGTGTGCGTGTCACAGTTCTCCCTCACCTTTTGAATTCAGTCACAACTTCTAGCTCTTGTAAACCAATTATTAATTTACCATTCCACAGACCCACGTGCACTTGTTTGCTCACCTCGGTTTCCATTGGCCCTGCACCTCCCCACTTGGTTTTTTGTTTCCCATTTAAACCCTGCAGTTCGCCTCAGTTAGGGCAAGTTATTGTTTTTATGTTTTGTTTTGGTTATGTTCTGGTTTTGTATTTTGTTAAATTTAGTTAATAAAGATTATGTTTATTATTTGGAGCTGCGATTGGGTAAATTTTTGCTTTGGTGCTTTGCATCACGTGACAGAGTGAGTGATCACCTTTACCCTGTGGGGAAACATTTCTATCCTGATTGAAGTGGTCTCTTCCAGGATGACAATGCCAAAATCCATAGGGCATGAGGGGTCACTGAATGGTTTGATGAGTGTGAAAATGATGTGAATGATGTCGCTCCAGCAAAGTGCCGTACCTATGGGAGAGTTTGGACAGCGCTTTTCACCACCATCATCAAAACACAGAATGGAAGAATGGTGTTCCATACCTCCGGTGGAGTTGCAGGGACTTGTATAATCTATGCCAAGGCACATTGAAGGTATTCTGGCAGCTCGTGGTTGCCCAACACTTCATGTTGTTTTTTCCTTTATTTTGTCACCCGTCTGCTTGTAACTTGTAAACACAAACTCTGTATGTGTGTTAGTGATTATGATCCTAATATGTAACATTGTGTAGTGCTTAGGGTGATATTGTGTTACATAATTGCCCTTATTTGACAAAAATAATTGCAGAGAAGCATTTTTTTTTGTTTTATGTCACTGTCATGTTTGATGTAATCAATCTATGAATCTAACATTTATGTATCTCAGCCTTGTCAGACTGAATTAAGCGAACATGTTTTTTTGCATTGAAGTAACAGACTGGAAAGACAACACTGTCATTTGCTGCTGCACTTAGCTGGAATAATAAGTATTAAAACTCCCTTATCAAAACAACCTTTTGAATTCAATGTTGGACAAAACGACTTGCTTCTTTCTTTCTCGTTCCAATTATTTAAGCCAAATCCAATTATTTTAATAACAAAGTGAACTGACAACACATTTTAGTGCCATTTGTAAAGATTCAGCGTTTTAATCTCATGGTCAAAGATGAAGGTTGTATGTGTAAACCGAATGCTTACGTGGTCTGACACCAACTGGAGATAAAAACTGACAATCTCCCAGTCTACTTACTGGCAATAGAGCAGTGTTTCTGGTTTGGGAGATTGAGTGATAACTTTTTTTGGGATTGAGCCTGCCAATTCACTAATGCAAGCAAAAGATATAGAAATGTGTCTGAGCCTGTTACTTGTGCATTATAAAGCCACGGGTAAGTATTAATTCCTACACATGGGTTCATTTTATTGCATAAAAACGTTTAAAAAAATGTAATCCCCTTTCTTGTACTGCACAGGTCGGGTGTGAAATGGAGCTGAGGTGTTCTTAACTTTATACAAGACACTGATGGATAGGTCGTTCCACCACTGAAGGGGAAGCATTGAGAAAAACAGGTTTCCTGATAGGAGAAACAGACTGCTGGCCACCTAAAAAACATATGGACCAAGAGATCTTATATATAGGGTGAATAGCAGTGGGATTCTGAGGAGAGCTGAGGAGAGGAGAGATTCTGAGGAGAGCCCCCCCCCGTGGAATTTATATATGGTTTTAAACTTTGTTGCAGTGCACTGCTGGTTCAAACCTTGTGTTCACTTCTACCCCACTTTGCCTTCTATATTCAATTAACTGATGGCTAAGGATCGGTCTCTGCTAGAATAATCCTGTTTGTTTAGCATGAAAATCCTGTAGCTCTATGCTCTTGGGAGGATTTCCTTAGCCCAAAACCGCTCTGGCCAAATTCTACTAGCTCCCACACATTTCAGGTACACTTTTATACGCCCATATATGGAATTTCTTTTTGAGCCTGGAGATAAGGAAGCCTGGGTCTATTTATTGCCTCCTCCTACAATCTCCATTTAGGATAGAATTGTACATTCATTACAGTGCCCTTCACAGTGGAATCGACACAGAGTGCTTTGCACTGCACTACACCGATAAATGACTGCAAGGAATTCAATAAAATTGTAATTAAACTATTGATATGAGATAATTGGTGTCTAGGTAATAAGAGAGATAAGAAAAAAATGAAAGAATGATGGAAAGAATCAAACCGAGAGAGGTAAAAAATGAAAGGAAAGGGGCTAATTTTTTCCCCCAGTGAGAAAGCTGGAGGCAATACTGAAGAGAAAAGATGCAAGTGAATCCAAAGGAAGGAAAGCTCACAGGGAAGCCAGGCTGAGGTAGCAGGGATATATCCCATCAGGCCTGCAACAGATCCACACCCAAGTCAAGATGAATAACTGTTCATTTCAGATGGCATTACTACCTCTTCCCTGCCGGAGAGTTTGCACGTTCCCTTTAGCCATTTACCAATTCTGTGTTAAGTTGCCTTTGGATATATTTAGTCAACCCCTGGCCTGTACTTTCTTCTAGTGCATGCATACTTCTGTTTCTCTTTTTGTCTCTACATCTGCGTAAGTGTAAGTGTTTTGACATGTGTGTGACTGTGACAGCACATTTAAAGAGGGCATTTAGCAGACAGTCCCCTAAGACCTGCTCTAGCAAGCTACTCCTGAGAGCACAGTGTGCCTTAAACACAGCTTACACTCCATTACCTCTATCCAAATTACTCCAATTTATTAGACCAATTACATGGAAGAAATACTCTGGCTGGCTCTCCCACCTTCCCCTCCTCTTCTTCCCTCTGGAGCTTAGAATTTCCAACTGATTTTACACACCCTCTGCTCAGCAGGGTTCATCTCGCACAGCCAGAGTGACACCCAAAAGCTTTCCCTAAACAAGAACAATTTACTGATTCATTTAATTTTACTTCCATCCTCATAGGGCAACATTCATCAAGAAAATACCAATCCTTTATTTATAGCCTATTAAAACAAGTCAGCAAGTGGAACAACATAAACACAACTGTCAAAGTAGAGAATGTGAAATAAATAAAACAACAACAACGATATCACCTAGGCGAATTGCAGATTGAAATTTTGGAAAATGCCCGACTGGTTGAGCTTCGATATCTGTTCATTTGTTCATTTGACCATTGCCAAACATCCGCTATTGACGATCATCGACAATATTTATAAACTATTAAGTTATGGCATAAAATAAGATGAGATGGACACAGATGTGCGCTACAAACTAAAAGGGCTGTTGCAGCTATCACTCCATTGTCTGCCTCCTTCCTGCAGCTGCGTCCTATTGTATTCAGCCCACCGGACACTAATTAGGCCAATAAGGATGTGATTAAAAGGAGTGAGACTCACAGTAGCTTTACAATTAAATACAATGTGTTGTTTCACAAACTTGCAGGACGACACTGCCTTTACATTGAAGACAAACGCTCTAGGCATCCTATTCCAGTAGTCAAACTGAGCAACAACCAAAACAGGGAACTGGAGTATTTTAAAGTGTGACGCATCCAACAGGCTGCTTGAAAAACAAAGAATAAATACATATTATATATATATATATAATGTAGTTAAAATACAAGTTGGAGATACTCTTTTATATTACAATTCACCCCCATGTCAATTCATTTCCACATCATTTCATAACCATTGTAGTTTCTCCACATGCATTTGTAACCATGAGTGTGTAGCAGGCTCTTGTGAACAAGCTCGCTACTGATTGTGAAATCGCTCCCCAAAGTCGAAGACAACAGAATGATTAACTCCTGGTCTTTGGTTCAACAAGCTATTTGTCTTATTTCTGATGAAAAGAAATGACAGATTAGCTAGATAAATATGGAACGGTACCGTTAAGCTTGCTCACATTTTTTTACTTAAAAACGTTAAGTTAACTTTAGCCGAAGAGTGGCGTAAGGTTGCCGTTGTTTTATTTTATTTTTATGAAATATTTATAAACATGGCAGGAGAGTATAATTTTAGTAGGCCTACTGTACCATATACTGAAGGAAATACACTCTGTGATGACGCCCAGACAAATGCGGGTTTAAACATGTTTAAACATATATACCCTTCAATAACTTATTGCACTCATGGTTACATATGCTCATGTGGAGAAACTATGACGGGGACAAATTGACGTGGCGACTAATTGACCTGGGACTCAATTGTCACTGGGGCTAATTGTCGTGGTTACGGATTGTCACAGGGTCCAATGGTCATGGAGGCAAACTGCCGTGGGGACTAACTGTCGTGGGTCAAATTGACAGGGACAAATTGACATGCTCCCACACATACATATGAGACCATACACACACACACACACACACACACACACACACAAACACACACACACACAGTTTTTACCAGAGTAATCATTTTTTTCCAAGTCCTCAAACCATAGTGGAGCCATTAAACCATATTTAATAAATTATTAACTGGATGAATAAATAAACAAGCAAAGCCAGATAAGGCAATGTTTGCCTGTTCACAAGGGGAAGATATCTACAATGATTTAATGAGAATTAATCTGCTGTAATCATCTGGACCCTGAAGGAGAGATCAGTGACAAAAGCTGTGCTGTAATTAAATTGTTGTCTTAAATAATGGAGTTACTCGGCTTGTGGCTCACTTAACGGAATCCATTGTGGAGGGGATGTTTAACTTCACCCGGCAATGCACCTTGGCAATCCAAATATCTGCAGCTATACATTCCCTTTTACAATAGCTATTAGACATAAACAATTACATCAGAAGTGTTTCCTGAGTACAATAACAGGGTGGGAAACAGCAGAATCTTATATACATTTAGCCATGTTTTCTCAAAGTAATGTACTAATGTACTCATCAACTAATACAGTATCGTCAACTGCAAAAAAATCAGGGAAGTCTCTGGCTTGTGGCTCAAACAAATGAACAAATGTTAAGACTAAGCTGTTAACTTAAATGTGTAGTCATTAAGTATTGTGCCCACTAATTAGTCAGATATCATCACACCCTTATTAATCAGTAGTTCTGTATTAACCCAGACATTATGTTGAACCAACATCATAAATAAACATTTAAACTGCCTATTACTGTTAAATTAGTTAGTTTATTTGACACGCCAGAAAGAAAAAAAAGGTAAATGCTTTCTAAATATGTGTAAATATTTTCAAATCTGTCTTTTTTTTATATATTCCATTTTTTTTAAAGGGTACTTTTGATACAGGCATGTTGCTTAGATACTGAACCCTTCTATCTTACTTTAAATTTTAAATATCTGAAATTAACAGCCTACTTTATAATATTTGTTTCCAGCTTCCAGATGGTTTTTAACTCGTCTTAAAGTGCATAGAGAACTGTACAGCAAGTCAATAAAGGGTTATCTTTGATTAAATTTTTTGAGGTATTTAGAGTGTAATGTGAAGAGGTGTAGAACCCAACATTAACCAATTTGTTTTTACCTTGATAAAATTCAAAGTTATTACTGCTCTTAACTATAATAATAACTACTAATTATATGTAGTTAACTGCAATAGTAAAAATCTAATAATAATAAAATTAATTAAACTGATTACTGTAACAAACAAAAAAACAGATGAATCAGAAATGTATTTTCAAGTTAAAAATTTAGACCATAACCAACTCCTGCCTCATTATGACCAGAGATCAGTAGAGGGCGCTATATGCACAGGTAGATTTTTAAGTCTAGGCGTTTGAGTCCAGGGTTGGATTTCTGGACACCCTCCCAAAGTCACCTTGTAGAGATACAAAGGACTGAAAACCACAAAATCATTCAGGATCTGTATTCAGCTTGAGATTCCGAGCACTTCTGCTGCCCTAAAGGAAGTGCTCTTTAAATGATGCCTCCTGGAGACAGACTGGTGATGAACAGAGTTCTGAAGACTGTGATGTAGGATCATCACTGGACAGCTCCACTTCTCCGCTACTTGACAGGTTTAGCATTGCCGCCAGTAGTGAAAGTCTGGTTTTAATAATGGTACGATTTTACACACCATTTATTCAGCTGAATATTTACTGAAGCAAGTCAGTTTAAATACCCTGCTCAGGAGTACACCCTATGGCTCTCAAAACATTAGGAATCTCAAAGAGAAGGTGGGGGAGTCAGATTCCCCATCTCCAGTCACTTCCACTTTCAGTTTGGACCCAGAGGTTGAAATGGACCAGAATCCGGTTCCAAGAAAGAATTTTTGTACGCGCAAGACTTCAGCCAATATTAACATTCATCTACAGTTTCCCCCTTCATCCAGCTACAAGCTGCTGTGTGAACAGTGTTTGCAATAAAAGTGATTGCATTACAATTCACTAATCAGCAACTGGAACTAACCTCATAAAGTTCCTTAAAAATCTCTTTACTAGAGTGATTGGAATGTGTTGTTAATGCTAACCCTGTAAGAACCCCAAGCCAAGCACACATTCTCCCTCTGTGGTTTACAGTACTTCTCATGGTTTACAATAATCCTATATCCAGATTTTATCCAGAAGCTACTTACAGATATTGAGTGTTAAATAGCTAGCTGACTTGGTGTGATAAAAGCATGATTGCTAAATAGTGTCATGTGTCAATGAGTAGTTAGAAATAGAATAACACTTCGTTATTTCATTTAGACTGATCATCATTGTTGCTATATTTGCAACAAACTCGCCTAATCTAGCCATCCAAACATTTATTTTTAGCACTACTCTGAAAGCTAAGTGAAAGATGTTCTAACTGCAGATGTGGAGGACATGGCTGTCACACCCGACCTTTAGACTTCTTTGTTATTAGATGACTTTATTTCAAAAAGTTATTTTTTTATTTCTTGTGGGTATTTTTCTCAGTGTAATAACTGTTGAATCCATGCTTATGCTTGACAGAGCTAGCAACTGTAACTAAGGAAGGCAGGACTTAACAGATATTTGGCCAACTGAAAGTCACTGAAAATATTAGTCGATTAGGAAAGCATAGTGGTCTCTCTTGCTTAAATGTTTGATTTGGACTTCCACAAGACGGTCTGGGTACATTTGTTTAAAGGACAAAAGATATGTTGAAATTGCTGGCTATTTGTCTAACTGTGATTTCACCTGATATTTTAATCTATTATGACATGTTTGGTTAAGGATGGGTATTGTGTGAGTGATTACTTGATTTGGAACAATGATAGAAAGGTACTGATACTCTCTGGGAAACACAAAGTGACAGAAAAAAATATTTCATAGTGAGGTAGACAAAGTTAAAGAATTTCAATGTTGATTTAACAGCTGAGTGGATGGAGTGATATGTTCATGGTCACACACAGGCGGTTACCAAGACCACTTGTCAACTACTATGCTAAGCTTAACTGATATATTTGATGAGGACTTGGTGAGATTGATTTAGGAATTTAATTAAATTATATTTAAATGACTTCAATATAATTATTGTAAATTAAGTATAAATAATTACTTTTTATTGTTTATTGAATTCAAATGAATATAATAGTATTTATTTTAATTCATTTAGTAATCAAAAAAGGTTTTATTTTTGTCACAATGTCTCATAAGGGGTTCATATTTATCCTACAGTCCTTAATGAAGAAAGGTAGTTGTGGACGGACACAATAGTGTGAAAGTATTTTATGTTCTACAGCCCTAATGCCTAGATTTGTGGTGGTGGATGGTATAGACTTCAATGTATGTTTAAATGCTGTGGCATGCAGCCAGCAGCCGAGAAGTAGGGAAGTAAGCATGATGGACAGCAGAGCTGAGAGAGGGGAACACGCCCTCTAATGACAGCTCGTTGTGCACCTTAGTGTGGTTTCACTAATGATAATTATACTCAGGTGCCACCATGAATAAAGTTAGCTTTGCTGGTGTAGGAGGGTGGAATAGAGATAGGAAAGTCTATGTGGTTGAAGGTTGGGTTAGTTTTAGTTGCTGCTTAGATTTGGTGGTCAGTTTTATTAACCTTTCTAGTTTTTGGTTTATTTTCTTGGATTGAAAGATTGGTGCCCAAAATGTTAGATAAAAGGTGTAAACCCTCCCCAATGCCCTTTATACTTGGCATGCCCCCGCATGCTATTAATGCTAATAATTAATTTACAGTGCATTTTTTGATAGGGTAAGGTAATTTAAACTATGTGACTAAATGCATATGGATACCTGCCGTTCGAACATTTCATTCCAAATTCATGGGCATTGATATCAAGCTAGTCCCCCCTTTGCTGCTATAACAGCCACCACACTTAAAAAAAATGAATACCAAAGGTGTTGAAGTTCTTCCACCCCAATCTCCGTTTCCATTTTATACCATTTCTATTTGGACCTCGCTTTGTACATGGGGGCATTGTCATGCCAAAACAGGAAAGGCCTGTTCCCATTAAGTTGGAAGTATATAATTGTCATGAATTTCATTGTAAGCTGAAATGTCAAGATTTTCCTTCACTGGAACTAAGGGGCCCAGCCTGGACCAGGAAAAACAGTGCCAGACCTTTATTCCTCCATAGCAGATATGTTAGCTGGAGTGCCAGAAATGTGTTTCTACTGCTCCCGAGTGCAATGCCGATGCTTGGTATTGCATATGCTGAGCTTAGGCTTGTGTGTGGCAGACCTTGGTTCCAGAGGCCGTTTGTAGCTCAGTAGAGAGTGTTGCAACCAAGGAGATTTGGTGGTCCTCTCCTGTAAACTTGTGTGGCCTACTACAATGCGGCTGAGCTGTTGTTGCTCCTAGATGTTTCCACTTTACAATAACAACACTTGTACGGGCCATTCTACTGTCAATGTTTGTCTATGGGGATTGCATGGCTGTGTATTCGATTTTATATACCTGTCAACAATGGATGTGGCTGAAATTGTAGAATACACTCATTTAAAGGAGTGTCCACAAGGTCATGTTTTTTTTTTGTGCAAGTGGAAATATAGGTGGATTGTGAAGGGAGAAATTGGTTTTAAGAATGTAATTGAGCGTTCTACTGTTGTTGTGCCAGGGATGATAAAGCAGAAGCTCGATGGTTGAGAAACCCCTTCATGCAGTCGACAAAACACTTGAGCGGATGAATGTATGGTGTTCAATGACAGCAGGGGAAAAGAAATGGCAATGATATTACAGTATGCGATCTGATTTATATTTAGCTGACATCTAGACTGGTCTTCATTTAAGATGCATATCTACTTAAATAACCGATTTAAACTTATTTGAAAATAATATAAATAATTATTTTTCACCCTTATGTTCACTTCATGAGGATTTGTTCAGTTGAAAGTCACCAAGCACTGTGGTACGGGCCATTCTACTGCCAGTGTTTGTCTGTGGAGATTGCATGGCTGTTTTCTTGAGTTTATTCACATGTCAGCAATGTGAAATAGCTGGATTTACTCATTCGAAGGGTGTCTATATACTTTTGGCCATGTAGCGTATCAAGCTCCATTCAGCTTCTAAAACCACTAGTTGAGTTATTTATTTTTATGTTCCAAATGTATAATGCTCCAGAATACAGCATTTAGCTGTGTCAAAGTGGATGACCAAACCTTTGTGAACATGAGGCAATTGGGAAGACCTGACCCTCCTAAATAGGGGGATGATCTGACAGTGAAAATAGGTAGAAAAGGAAAAGGTTAAACAGTGTTGTGAGCTCTGAGAAAACAGGCAATGCAGCTGATGAGTTTTCGGAGGCATTTGGAGGAAGCAGATATCAAAAAACTAAACTACAAGCATTCTGCCAAGGACAAACTGAAGTTGAAGATAGAGTTCAAACTGATTGAAGGAAGCCGCAGATCATGAAGCCAATAATAATACTATGCTTTTATTGAAATTTGCTGTTATTATTGTTAAGCTGGAATAAGCTTTCTAACCATATTAAGCGTTAAGGTCCAGTTGCTGAATTGCCAATTCGCTGTAGAGGAACACCAAGAAAACCACTGGCACAGCGGCTGGTCAGAATTGAGAGCAGCCACCTAAACCACTGGTGCTACAGTTAGAAAATCGAGAAAATTGGCATCATAAAATGTACAGAATAATACATACAGAAATGTTTGCTGTGCTGATTTTAGGGTGTAATTGCTTTTTAAAATTGTAATCTTTTTGTAAAACTATTCGAATTAGTATTATCGATTAAAAGTATCTTAGTGGACCAAGGGCCCTCTTCTGAGAGTGCCACCTCTCTGGAAATGGAATACATTCTCACCTAGAGTTTGAGCAACAACTGAGAGGACTCATAGGGTATACTCAATTAAAGTGGGAGGGACTCTTTCAGTCCTCTATGGTGACTGTTCTGTACGAGTGGTATTCTGTAGAGAGTTTGGTGACTCACCACAAGGTAACCTCCCCCCGAAAAGTTTTCAGTCTGCTCATTTCAGTCTGGTCTGAGTAAAATCCATCAGTAAGTGTGTTTAAATGAGGTGTCGGGCCAATGCTAAGGTGAAAGTCTAAAATAAGTTTGAAAGGCAATATAGTCTTGTAAGAATAATTTGAGCTGGGGCAGTTAAGAGTACTGCCCTAAGATTTCTCTGTGTCTCAAAAGATTGGTCTTAGAGAACCCACCTCTCTGATGAAAGGAGAGTTTAATGATAGTACTTCTTCTATTGAATCTGTTTTCTGGGCCCTTATAATTTACCCATAGAATAGAAAGGGGCTTAGACTTTTGGTTTGATAGAGATATGGAGAAAGTGTTTCCTTATGGTTTGATAGAGTTGGCAGATAATGCAATGTAAGGGTGAAACAGTTCCTCCTATCGCAGAATGGGGATGAAAGCAAGGATTACCGGGACGAGTGTGAGATTGAAACGCCTATGCAATAATTTCTGCAGGAAGCTTATTGCTAGGTAAAGTTAGTGATATAGCATGTGGCATCCTTTTTAATGATCTTTCATCTTTTAGTGAGGGGTACTTCAGAGTTTTAACTTAAAGCCAGCAGAGACACCGGGGTTGCTACCCTAGTAGGGTTCTCTCTTTCTGAAACCTTTTCAACTTCTTGCCTAGAAAGCTTCCTTCCCCAGGAAGGTCGTCTCCACACACTCACATGCACAGATTTAATCCATCAATCAATTAATTTAGATTTTCAAAAAAAACAAAAACTTCTCAAATTGGGTTATAAAAAGTAATAATTTCACAAATTCTAATTCACAAAGTATTACCCCCAGTAATTAGTACCCAGTCAGTCTGTACATAATGTAATAGTCCCACCTCCCCAACGGGACAATTACTTGCAGATACTGGCGGCTGCTGCTGCTGTCGTGCACCCCCTCATACAATCCCCAATCGGCTTAACAATAGTCAACCTCATCTGGAATACACTCTAAGTAAACTTGTCCCAAATAGAGGTGGTGAGTTTGATGTTGTTACTGTAAACCTGACGTGAATGTGGAAGAAAGCCATAGCTTGTGACACAGACCTTATTCCTGCAAAATGGCACTTAATGCTTTTTCTTGGATCTTCATCCCAGTTGTGTGTTCCTTTTTTTTTATCGCCAAGTAGTCCAATAGAAATTATGTGATGTTGTTTGTTCAACTAGAACAATATCCTAACCTCGCTTAGCAGTCTTGACACGTGACTTTGTGACAGATTCAAGTGCCTCCTCCCCACCCCGTATTGTAATGTAACAATGAAAACAAAGTAATTATTGGCTTCTGATTTAAAGTGTCTGTAATTTGTGATTTTAAGGCAACATCTCCTTCATTCATCTCAATTTTATCTAATTAATGAAGACGAAAAAGCAACGGCTTGCGTGTGTTTGTGTCCTGGTAGGCAAAAGGAATAGCATCCTAGCCCTTGGTCTGGTGAAATTATTGTGGATCTCCTGCTGCCTGTCTCCTTTGGCTATTGGCTATGGACTAACCACGTAACTCCAAACAACCCACTAACTGATAATAACAAACACCTGTGTCCCTCTTTCTTTCCTTCCCAGTCTCATTTGATCTCACTTTACCTCACACTATTAAAACATAATTTACACTCACGGCGTTTATTTCCATAAGGTGTGTAGATTCACATTATTTATCCTGGAAGCAATGGATTTATCAGAATGAAGCAGTCCACGGCAATGATTCAAATGTCATTTAATTATATTTTGTTTACAGCTAGACAAGGTTAGTGTGTGCCAAATCCAAGATGCTGCCTGTTGCAGGTGTTTTCAAGTCCACCATCTGCATCCTGTGATAGCGCTGAAGAAGGTGTGGTTTCCAACTTCCTCCTTTTATCCTGGGAAACTTATCATAAGCGTAGTTAACTCGAATGTCATGAATCCAGAAATAGAAAATTACGTTCAATGGAACAAAATCACAATTAATGACATGCCCAGGATACATTCACAGGAATCAATCGAGAAGAAAGAAGCATTAAAATAATAGTATTTTGTTGTATTTTTAAAGTGAAGTTTAAAGTGAAGTAAATCTAGAAGGCACAAGGTGGAGAGAATAAACGTGTTTCAGTCGTCCCAGATGATTCATAGCCATTTCAGACTGATACAAATAAAAAGAGATCCTCTGTGTGATCCATGTGAAATGAGGCAGCTAGGCAAGAATAGAGAGGGACTCAAATTTAGCAAACGTTTAAAATGTACTTGCATACTTACATCATATGAAATGTCCATCAGCCCTATATAAATATAAAGAGCACACAAACAGTTTATTTATTTGGATATTTTGGCTGCTTGTTATATAAAATTCTGGTTCAGGCAGTGGAATTAAACTAAAGAATAAGAATACAGCAACTTAACATTAGTTGTACTGGTTATTAGACTTACATCTCAGTTCATACACATTACAATACAACGTATTCTAATGCAAAACTATGATGTAGCACGCCGACGTGCTGGGTTCGGAATAATCGGAAAACACACACTTCCGGGTTTTCGGCTTCTTGCCGACTTTA
>JAOVYW010073835.1:0-19331 GCA_025775045.1 Hiodon tergisus
TGAACTAAAGTCTGTAATGTAACAAAATAGGTAAAAAGCCAAGGGGGGTGAATACTTTTGCAAGGCACTGTAACTACCCTGAAGATAAAAGGTGTCTGGGAAAGTGAAGAAGTTTGTTTAGTATGAATGCGTCTGAAAGAGTGCAGACACCATAACTCAGGAATGAAAATTTTAAATTAAATATTGTGTAACTACAGAATTTATTTTTAAATACAAATATATCTATCAAAGAATAATTAAAAAGCATATTCAATTCATTTATATTACTACTGCAGTTCAATTGGATCATTTGTCTCATGTCAACCAGATTAACATAGAGTTATTTACTGTAGCAGTCAGTACAGCATTAAATATTCCAAATGAGCTTGCACTTCTGGATCATTATAATTAAGACAAATGTATCCTTGGGCCATTAATAACAACATTGTTGATACAGGACAGTGTGCTGCCTGCTGATAACGCCGTTCAGCTGCTGATCATAAATGGACCCTGGAGCCGGGTTGCCGGTCACCTGATCAGAAATGCAGAGGAGTGCCAGGGAACCGCGGCGCATCTCTCGCTAATGGACCACTCCCTGGGTTTAATGATCACATTCATTAACCTTAGCGAGATCCCTTCAGGCTTCACTGCCTGTCTGCCCTGAGCTCATCCTGCCCTGTCCTGTGACTAATCACATTGCGGCACGGAAGACTACGCAGCATTACATATTTAAGGCTCACTAATCTGCCGAGGTACAATCACAAAGTGGGGCGTCTACATGGTAATCCCCGGGTTGAATGGTACAGACAGATTCGGGGGGGACCGGACTCCTCAGCAGGCTGGAACGATTGTGTGAACACATGGCTGGTTTCACCATGGGCGAGCTGCAAAGCGAGAATCCCTTTGTCTTTAAACCCTTCCCTATCTACAAGCTGTACCATAATTCAATCCAAAGCCTCAATACATAAAAGCGTAAGAGACGGCCCAGTGGATGACTTACAGAACATTTGCCAAATCCCCCCACCCCCCCACCCCCCATTTTATGATTTGACCTCTGTCTGGAAGCTTTTTACTGTACCGCATGATAACGACGGCATGATTCACGTTTACTCCGGGTCTGTTCCATGACTAGGGAAATATACGCTTCCAGTTGGATTCAGATGACAGTGGAACCCCAGCCCCTGAAATTAAATGACAGAAATTAGACTGCCATGCAGCCTGCATATGAAAAACACCCCACCTCTTTCTCCTCCCCCTGCCTGTCGGTATTACACTGGATCAGTTTTATTAAAACAGGACTGGTACGGAGGTAAATGTAATTACAATCCTGGGATGTTCTCCTTCTGAGGGATCTCTTGATTTGCATGGCTTGCTGTGTTATATTTTCACGGCCAATCTCCATTTGCATAATTTCTATTATACTTTGAGATGAGTCAGATTGCACAGAACCACAATCCCTCTTTCCTTCTTGAATTTCAATTCCACGGGGCAGATTTTGTGTAGGAACACTGCCCCTCCTCCCCACCAAAAGTAAACATTTTTAAGAACATAGGGAAATTAAGGTTTATATAGCTCTGTGCGGGGACATTGAATACTGAATAGTGTCATGACAATGGGTATTATTCTTGGCAGACCTGCAAAGCAAGATAGTAGAATGGAAGCTATTTCAGTCAGACTTTCTTAGTTATTAATAGGATTTTTTTTGAAGCATGAGCTAAAATAAAACCTTTAATTTAAAGCGATATTTTTGAAAATCTACAGATACAAAACAGTCCTTGTAAGATTACTACTAACCTGTACATATGAAAATATTTAACTCTGACAGTCTTGCTGTACACTCTCTGTATTGACCGAAGAATTGCAAAGGGACTTAATACCCAACTGTGTTGTGGTGCAGATCAATTCATGGTAATAAAGATAAAGTCTGCAGAGGCTGTTGATCAGTACCATGCTGGGTCTGTTTAATCTTTCACCGTTTCTGTAATTTACCAACAGTAGGTGAACAGGTGCATTTAAGACCAAGAACACAGCACAGATCGGAAATCTTCTTAAAGTTGGACGATGATTCGGCTGTCAGTTGACTAAAAAAACTCATTCCATCTGGGGCCGTTTTATACTTCAAATCTTTAATTTCCCTCCTTTGCCTGGGTGGCCTCAGAGAGCTGTAAGATGGGGGTTATTCCTCAAGCTTTATTGCTGCGAGGAGCTGAACTCAGAAAGCCGAGCACGGCTTTTCCGTATGAGCGCACTGCAGATGAGGACACGCTTTGCAGGCTGAAATGAAAAAGGGGCAGACTACACCAGAATCCCCTGGCTCCCGTTGGCGGGACGGCCCATGAGAAGGATGACTGAGCAGCTGAGGAGAGCGCTCTGATGAGCTGCCCAGCCATTCCTGGGTAAGCGCCGGCTCCAGCTCACAGTTGTTCTGGGGCGACTGAGGGAGAAATACAGGTCTACACTGCTTTGCATGAAGTGGGGGATAAACACCACGACACCATTCACCTGAGGTTACCATAAATCTCACAACCAGAGGTGCAAATAAACAGAATGTAACTACGATAACTCTTCCAGAGAGAAATGTTTCCACAATCCTACAGATTCTGTTATACAGCATCTTGAATTTAATGAAAAGGTTTGAAATTTAGCTGCTGCGGTTCAATAGATTCTTCTCTTCTGTACTCGACGTGTTTTATTTGCACAAAAACACGACGCAAAGCAAAGTCTCAAACTGTTTGTTTTTCTTCCACTCCTTCAGCAAAGCTCTCTGACAGTTGCCCTCACTCCAAGTGAGAGGTCTTCCCTCTCGCTCCAGAGAGAGCTCTGCCTGAGGTGGCGAGGGGCACAGAGGCCAAGGCCAGGAATGAAGGCAGCAGAGGGCGAATTTCTACTGAGGTGTAGGGGTGAAGAGTCAATGGAGAAGGCAGTGGGGGAAGGCTGCCCATTCAAACATGCAAGCTGCCTCAGCGTATGGAATTCGAGGCCTTCACTAACAACTGGCAAGGATTCAAAGAAACACAAATCCCATTATACAAACAAGAACATCCCATTGCATTATACTGGAACGTGTGTTCTCCTCTTCCCGATTTCAATTTTGTTCAGTTTTGATCGTGTTGGTCTGTGTCTAACCTTCGTGCCAGCTTGTCACTCAGTGTCAGTTTATTTCAGGCCTGGGTAATAAACAGGCCTATCTGGGGTAAAGAGAGATGGAAGCGCTGTAAATATTTATAAAGGGGCCTGTTCTCTCTGCCCCTGCATTGCTCAACTTAAAGTACATTAACAAACATTGTACGCATGGTGCATGAATCTTTCATGACTTTGGAGGCCAGCTGAAAGAGAAGGAAAAAAAGGACACCAGGCAACAAAAAAATGGCGTCGTTCTGCAGCAAGCACAGCAGGAATCAATCAGTTGTCAAACCCTACGGATAGCCTCCCTGCCAGGCGGAGATGGAACAAAGGCTCACTGAGTTAGCTTGACTCCTGCTGAAGCTCCATGGTCGCTCCAGGCCTCCAGGTGGGTGGGTGAGCTGAAACAGCTGGCCAGGCATGTTGACACGCAGTAGCTAGAGCTGCAGGCCAGTAACCGTGGAGGCTCCGGAGGACACGCGTCCGCCAAACGCATTCCCTCTGTGTTGGAGTGTCTGGACTTGTGGGCCAGACCTGAGTATTTCTTTTTTTCCTTCCTTTAAAAACGCATGTTTTACAGGGGCCTGCGAAGATCTTTGGAAGGAATTATCATTTAATGCAGTAAGCTCCAGTTTTTTTGATCAATGTTTACAAAAAACAATGATCACTGCCACTGAACATATACTGCTATGTTTGTCCAATCACAGGATGTTCATTAAATCAATCAGGAAACTAGAAAAGACATCAGGAAGTTCTGCTGTTCATATAGCATTCTAAGCATTTTTTAAAAAATAACTTGTTAAATAGAGCCCAGCATGATTATATTATTTTACACCTGGAAAAATGGTTGAAAACGGAACTGTCTTTACTGTCTTTTCCATTAAAACAGAGAAACCATAAGGCATTATATTTTCTGTTTGCTAAACCACATAGATGAGACAGGCGACTAAAATCTGACTCCAAAACTTGAAATAGTACTAACTGCCTCAATCTCCATTTGGTTGAATTAACAGGCCCAGCCCAATACAAACCAAATATTTTTCTGTACGCTCTGATTAGCTTCCGTTTTGAGCTCATTAAACATATTGGGTCACTGATTGTGATACATACTAGGTAAAAGTTATTCTGGTGCTGCACAGAGACAGAACCAAGTAAAAGGATCTCACCTGGTTCTGCAGAGAGACCAGGCTATATAAAAGTGTCTGGAGCTTCACAAAGACCAAACTATAAAAAAGGTGTCACATCTGGAGCTTCACGGTCACAAAACCATCTAAAAGGACCACTACGTTCCAGATCTAGGACTCATAGAAAAGAAGAAGAAAAAAGAAAGAAAAAACAGATCCAGCCACATGATGGGAGCTCTGCTTCTGATATTTTTTCCTTCATCTTAAGGCAAGGCAGCCACCAGAGAGCACATAGGAACCCTTTGCAAGGTTTATTATGTGCCTGCCACTTTCATCAGCAGTCTCCCAGATCTCCCTGGTGTCAGGCTGAGCAACTGCCAGCCGAGGAGACTCACGCACAGGAAAGAAAAGTTTATTGATAAGATTAATAAGTCAGGCATGAAAGCAAAACTAGACTGCTCCAGGCAAACTACTCCGGTGTTCATTTGCAAATGAAGACCCCTGAGTGTTCCTGATAGCAACGGAACCTGCCAACAGTGAATACCAGGGCAGGATCTTCCGCCCTGGTATTCATCTTCTTGTTGTAAAGACAAGAATCCTGAAACAGTGAGGGATTACATCCCTCTCAAAAGCAACACCAAACACGATCCACTTCAAAACAGTTATTTACGACCTTCTATTTAAAACAGCAAAGTTTTTAAAAATAATTGTGCAATGACTTGTGCAATCAATGCAACTTGCAACTAATCAGAGAGATTGTATTGGACAGAGATTGTTTTTGCATTATTAGTCGAATCGCATTGATCTGTAGGTTAACAGTAGCAGTTTCTACTTATAACCCTAACTGCAGATCTAAGTTGAACATTGCTTGATTAACATAGAGAAGTGTTGCTAAAACTACTTTCAGTTGGGAATTTCCTGTAGCTGAGGTTGGAGAATTTTTAAGAACTCTCCTACACAAACTGGATCGTCGACAAGGCATGCAGAAATTGTAGTGCACCATAATCGCCATGTTGTTTCTGCAATTCCCAAGACATGCAAACGTGTGTACTCTCAGGGACAGAATTATCAGGACTATGTGAGAGCATGATCTCACCTAGCATCCTGTGAAACCCTTCTTAGGGGCTGCTATTTCACCAGTTCCCTTATCAACACCCCATGCCATTTCCCCTGGGATAAAGAAAGTCCTCTCTGCCAGGGTTTACCAGTCCTGCCGAAAGCTGTATTCATTCTTTTCTCTTACCGATTCTTCCAGCAGACACAGGGCTTGAGTCAGTGTACACCCAGGAGAGACAGCAATCCATTGCGTGGCAGGAGACAGTCACAACAAAACCCAAGGGGATGAACTTTCGGTCGCCAATCCACCTAACTCACCTGGGCGGCCAGGCAGTGGGAGGAAGCTGGAGCATCCGGATTTGGGTTACCAACATTCCCTGGATCAAAAAAACAATGTTGTCCCAGCAACTGCAGGGCTCTTGTCTTTGAGATACTTAAACGTGTTGAATGGAGTTAATATTTGTGCACTATTTGGCCCATCAGCGGCTTACACCTCTTTAGGTGTTAGTTTTAGTATGATGATTTTTTGCCTAAACACATGTGTTTATCTACCTCCTGTCAGTAAAAGACTCCTTAACCATGCAGTTTGTCTTTTTACCATCCTTAAACCCGCTCTGCTACGCCTGTGGTTCCTAGGTTTAGGACACGTTGGGTTACTTAGACTGAACCCATTACTCCATTCTATCCTGTACTCTTTGTCTTTCAGCATTCCAGCCTCAGAGGAAATTACTTATTATGTATGTGCCTCCCTTTCTCTTGAAATTCAGTACTCACTTACCAGTCCCCAATGCGATTTGCAGTGAACTGTACTATTTCTCAAAAGATTGCTGTTGACCTAAACCCTGTGTAACACAAACCGGGACTAACCACACTTAGTAACATTACTTTGCAACAATATCTTTATGCTTTTTCAATGATATCTCAAGGAAATATAGAAATATGAACAAATGCATTACAAGACAAGGACTAGCGTGTAAGCTCTTTGTTGAGTTATTGGGGAGGGAGAAATGTAAGGCCTCTGAAGTGAGCTTGCCTACTCCAGTGCTGTCGGGTTGGATCAGATATGAGGAGAAGCACATTTCAAGCCGCGCTCCTCATCCATTTTCGCCCAGAGAAACCGGGACAGCCAGGATGAAACAGAGGCTCCGCGGCCACGAATGTGTTATCTCTGGCAGTCGGTCATCATCCACACAGAAAACTACGGGGAGCGGGGAGAGCGCTACGCCCCTACCCTGGCAGCCCCAATGGGCACACACGTCGCCATTCCTCACATTCTCTCACACTGCTTTTTTATTCGTGCTTGCTTGTTATTAATTTGCTGTCAAAAAGGGAAGGAAGAAAAAGACTGGCCTGAATCTAACTGAACGTTATTATTCTTTCTGTGGAAAACACAGATATTTTTCTCTCCACAGCACACATTGGCTGACATCTATAGAAAAATGTCCTTGACTATAACATGGAATCTAATTTCTCAGACCAATGCACCTCCAGAAAAAAATATGAGGGCAGAGCAGTTGGTGGACCAAGAGTTTCAGGCTTCATCCAAGTGCTTAAAATATAAACTAGCCGCAGTAACAGTGTGCGACATTGATATCTCAATGCTCAGTCAGGCAGCATGGGGACGGCAGCTCACAGAGCTCACAGTCCAGCGTTTGATTTCCTGTCTGCTTGTGTGAAGCCTGTTAGCTAAATCTCAGCACACGCTCCCCTTCCAAATACTATTCAGATTGTTTGAACTTGATCACTCAACATCGGGTTTACAAGGGATTCACGGCAATGGTTGATTGACCTGTTTAGCTTTTCGGTGGAATTGGCTCCAACCCCTGAGGCCTTGGGAGACCCTATCTTAGAAGGAACTCTGTTCAAGGTTTTTATGTCATTTCATGATTTGTTTTTTCGCCTCAGAAAATTCCACTGGAATTGTCTCATCATGTCTGGCTACAAATAACATTTAGATGTTATCTAAAGCAGTGGAAAGGGGGCTCCTTGGCTATACCATAGCTCTCAGCATACTCCTGTTGTGATGTTTTTAATTTGTATGAGTTTTATCTAGAAATTTAGCATCTTGCACAGCATATGTTTGTCTAAAAGCTGAGTTAAGGTATATTTACCGTGTACCTCAAGGTACAGAGGTGCAGAGATCATGATGTGACAATCCTTCCTACCTAAAACACTATGCCACTGTGGCCATTTAAATCAAATACAATCTAGTCCCGAGTCTAGTGTAATCACCAAAATGCCCCCTGTAAAGGACCTACTGTTATCTTCACTTCTGCTGTGAATTTCTAATATCAATGTGAAACAGTAATAGAGTGCCAAGCACTGTTCAATGACGTTGTGCTTGTAAGAGTTTTGCCTAAAGAGATAATTCAGGCTGAAGGTGCATCTGTAGCTCATGGAGGAAGCCCCAGAAACATTCTATTCTAGATTTTATGTTGCCCATATGGCCCCCACTTACCTAAACCTTCACATTTTCATTGTTCTTTACATGCAAATACATTCTTGAATTCACATTATAAGAAAAACGAGCTGCCACTCTATTTGATGCCTTTCTATTTTGCTTCACACTGCGCAGCAAAGGAAGTCTTATAGCCAGGCAGATTATCCACCACATTACTTTATCAATAGATAAACGCATAGGCAGATGGTGATAATGGACTCACCATTCCTATAGTGCTTGAACCCACCCCCAAATTCAAGCAGGGCAGCTTGTTGACCTATCTTACACAGAGAGCAGGCTGTTCTTGCTAATTACCCAACATGCAATGCTGGGTGAACTGTTCAGCAGGTGTCAAGCCCCACATCCAGCAGGGTGGCTTACGTAGATGGGGCCCCCACAAGAGCAAACTGGCTTGTATGAGGCCAGCAACAGAACAACATTAGAGAACAACATTAATAGCCAGACTTGACGAAGAGCTGCTTTATAGGTTGTGGGTTGAAGGGGGGAAACAAGACAATGGCTTATTATAGACATGAACATGCTTTACAGCTCACTTTGGCAGTTTAGTTTTATAGTTTAGCACAAACTCTTTTTCATTCAGGCATAAAATTCTGCGAGGCGTCTGCAAAAGAGTTGCTGTTGGGAATGCCAAACTGCTGTCTTTAAAATATTTTTAGACATTTATGGGCAGACAGTTTGCATGCAACTATGTATTTAGTCTCGGTCTATGTGTGAAGTCTGTGCGTCTTGTGAATTAAGGGAAGAGTCACACACACACACACACAAACACAACAAAAACTTACATTTTGCCTTAGATTATACATTATACAAGTGTTTAGACAGACCAATCTGACAAACTTTCTCCCCTAGGAAAAAAAAGATTATGAGTTTCTCAATTTTGCTTAGAAAAATAGTAGACATTAATTAAACTCGATGTCCAGCATTGTTGAGAAGAACACAACGAATAGTGTTGACTTTTGATGCAATTCAGACTGCTCAATTACAATCGACAGGCAATACTCTCATGTGTGAGAAAAAACATGTTTTTTCCTCATTAAGAATGCTGAGTTGAGGTATGTGTCCGGACGGACCCAGCTCTGATCTCAACAGTTAAGCAATGGCACGGATAAGTGTATCAATGCCACCATTGAAAACCGAAAAAAATCTTGCGTATGCTTTTTCTTCTCAGGCAGAACATTTGCATTGTATGTGCCTATTAAATGAACGTGTCTTTTGTGAATCGTGCTGGATGGCCTTGCTCTGTCCTTACTCAGCTCAAAAGAGACAGGGGGGATTCCGTTTCTATCCTACATTGCCAAAGTGAGCACATGCACATATTCCGGCAGAATTGAGAAGCTAATTGTATGGACGTATTAAAATATGAGTCAAGAATTTATACTGAAATTGAAGTGACCTGAAGGCTGCAGGTTTAAACCACAGGAATGCTATAGCGGTTTTACCCTTGAGCAACATTTCAACTAAAGGTTCTTATTGACTAAAATACCCTTTACATTTTACGCTTTAGTCATTTAGAAGACGCTCATATCATGAGCCATGTACTAATGTGCCATAGTTTAGGGGTTTAGGCTTAATAACAGATACTGAGCTACCATACCCTATTGAAAATAATAATGTGTATAACTATGGTCACAAACCCCTAGGGGTTTGCTCTTTATGGATGGGGGGTGTCACGGCCACATATGTGTCCGTGCGTCCATATTGTAGTGTGCTGTGTTTGTCTCCGCCCCCCACCCATTCATACTCTAGGTGTCCGGATGCTATTGGATCAATCATTCCCCTCGTCACTCAAGCGCAACTTCGTCCATCCAATTATAAGCGTGTCTGCGTCCTATATAAACCCCTCCTGTTTTCGTGTCAAGAATCGATGGCTGTGTTCGAAACGGGTAAAAATGCTGTCTAAGGTGTCGAACGATCTTTTCCTGTCTCGTAAGATGCCTTCAAACTGCCGAGGGCTGTGTTCAAAACAGAAGGCAGTTGCCTCGCTGCCATAATAGACAGGTGCCTCAGAATGCATAACTTTTGAGTGAAGGCCTCTTCTAAGAACATTGGTTTTGAACAGCCTTTTAGGGCAGCAATGTGTGATGTCAGCACGTTTAGTTTAGTTAGTTTTCAGTCTAGCCGCACAGATTTATGGGTAATAGGCAGCATTGAGTCAACATCGATGCTGCCTTCAAAACTAGCCGTCACGTCGAAGGTATCTTACGAGACAGGAAGAGATCGTTCGATCCATTTCAAACAGGACTTGATGCCTCACCTTCCTGTTAGACACCTTCTGAGACAGCATTATTACCTGTTTCGAACACAGCCCACATGGCGGCGAGTTGTCTATTAGGGTATAAGAAGAGCAGGTCCTTCCAAATATTCAGTCACTTTTTCCTTCCTAGCCTGTGACCGCAAAATTCATCATCTACAAGTTTTTTCGACCATTGGGTTTTGGCCAAAATACATTTTTGGTGAAAAGGCCTTGAAATCCCCTTCAGCATCAGCCCCTTGATTGTTTATGTACAAATCCAGACGATGTGGATAGCTGCACATGGGAAACACCTTTTCCGTTTTGATCACACGCACATTTCAGAGACTGTGCAGGAGTATGCTAGCACACATCCCCCATGCAGTTTGTACCTAGCATCTTCTTCCCAACATCCCCTTGATGAGAGCTTCCCCAACAGTTTCCTCTCAGAAACGTACACGATTGCAAAATGGACTTTCCAGGGGATTATGAATAATTAAGACCCCTACCTCGAGTGCACCATGTTATTTCCCTGTTGCAATAATGAACTGTGAAGACAGCCGTGATGCATGGGGTATAAGTGACCCCCGATGACCGCCGTGGAGTCCCACGTGACTGATTGCAATCTGACTAATGGGGCCCATCATTAAGCCAGCGTGATTCTGAGGCAATCAGCAGTCACACCGAGTGCTCAGATTGCAGGAACTGGAGGAGCCGGGGTTGCTCCAGAACAGCACGGCGAATGAGCAAATGAGAGGAAGAAAAACAATCATTCGATGCAAAAAGTAATTTCCCTGACAAATATACAATTGATCCTATGTGAAACAACCCCCTTTTTAACGAAAATTCTCAGCTTCAGAAATTAAAACATTAAATGTGTTTTGAAATTTAGTTAGGCGAACTAGGTTTGAACGTATTAACAGCATTTTCTGGCAGTTTGATTTTTTTATTTTTTTTACATATTCAACATTAAGAACCAATAACGGAAACTGAAAAAATAACTATTGGAAAACGACCAGATATATTTACTTAATTATTCTAATCTACAAAAGTCTACAAAATGTCTAAATGTAAAATGTTTAAGTCAATTTAATGTTTCATTAAATTTCGTATTTCCTTAATTCCATACCCAATAATTTAACATTCGTTCGCATTTAATTTGCCGGTACTGAAAACGTATCCTGCTTTAATGAATCGCTACCCAACTGTAGATTATAATTGGATATTTTGTACGTCAATCATTATAACTAAAGCTTTTTTGCATTGTGCCTATAATATGGGCAGCTGAAAGATTACTGGTTGTTGCTTTTTCCTTCGGGCTTTCTAACTGGTTAAAGCAATCGGTGTCTCTCGCACTGTCTCGCGGTAACGTAGGACTCGCAATGCCGAGGAGGCACGGTTATGGTCACAATGTTGTGTTTCTTGAAAGCTGAGGAGAACCGCCTATCTTGAGTGAGATTGTTATAAACGAATTTATCCCCGAGGCCCCACAATATTGTTTTTGGGTCTTTGATCTGAAGTGGACACGTCTTGTTTGTTACACAGGTCAGTGGGAGGCTTTTCCGCGTGGTTTAAGGTTAAATATCCATTTATCGGTCTCTTCTCTTACCTGGGGCTAGCTGGCAAGCTGATTCGCGACCTCGCTAAATTGCTAAGGTAATGCATTGGAAAGCAATGCCATGTACTGGGCGAGTACATGTCAACTGGCGATTTAACTAACTTTCCAACGTCATGCCTTCATGCGTAACTGCAAAGTGCTATTGGCACATTTCTCTGGAAACAGATTTTCGTTAATGTTTTATGGTGTTTTATGAGGATTTCTGCTTGTATTATACGGAGTTTGGAAGGCTTCCTAGCTAGTTGGCTAACTACGTGTCACATCTCCGGCTTTTAGATGTTGATTTGTTGTTGTGACAGTTTATATATGGGAGACATTTTCTCTTATTGTTTCTAGCTTTCGATGTAAACAAGCCCGTAGATGGATTGCGTTGTATTTTTGAACATGGAAAACATCCTTTTGCATTTAAAATGACAAAGGTTAAAATGTTGCGAGTAAGTACTTGGTATTAGTAGGTTCACGCTCTTTAGCTTTGCCTTTGCCTCGGCGCGCGAATGTAATGCTCCCCGCGACGTCTCCCTCCGTCAGTTTGCCGTAGTTACGGAACAGGAATGTAGAAATAAAGGTTTGTTTTTAGAAATGTATCCCTCTTTAATAATTCTCATTATACTTTTCTTGTGTGTGCACGTATCTATATTGCTTAATATAATATAGATGTATTTTTAACATAAAAGAGATGTAGTATTCTGTGGTTTTGGAATGTAGGATGCTTCAATTTTCTAATCTCGGCGTTTTGTTAGAAACCGTGAATTGTCAGTTTGTGAAATTAGTTCTTAGCAACAGTTTCATAGTTTCTGTCCTTCCTTGGAATCCAGAGGCAATCTGTTTATATGGGTGGCCATTAATATCCTGTTTAAACGCAGAACCCATCCTTGGTTGATGGACTGCGTTAATTTCTGGCAGTTTTGAATTTTTTATTTCTGCGTCAGTTTAGTTTCTCTCCAGGCATTTTAGAGATGACTGATGTTGTGAAGGCTTTAAAGTTGACTGAAGCCAACGTAGTTTTGGGAAACGACCTTAATCATGAATTTTGCCAACAATTTATTTTCCCTTTTTCCTTTCTCAACAAAAACAAGACCCACAAATTCCTAACAAGATGGTTTTAGTGAGGAGCTTTACTTTGAATTTGCTTTGGTGTGGCAGCGTGTTGATATAAAGGTTGCAGATATAGATTTAAAATGAATGACTTGTTGATATTCTGATGTTCAAGAGTGTACGGTAGATAAATGTCAAGTGTGCTACAAATAAATTGCAGGAATTGTACCTTCTAGGATTTAGTTAAAAGGATGTTCGTACAGATGTGTCCCTAATTTTTATTTGACAATACAAATGCATTGAAAAGTATTCCAGCACTTTCAGATGTATGTATTTGAAATTGACTCAAAAGAATTGTAGTGCTGTTAAAATGCAGTTTCAAATACATAACTGGCTTGACATGATCTGTCTTTTAAATTTACAAAAGATGACCCTGTTATGACTTCTTTTAGCACATTTATTTCTTTCTGAGGCGGCCAGATTTTAGGCTGCATGGTCTCTTCCGCTTTGATTTCGTATTCGCCCAGTTGAACTGTACAAGCTGGAACTGGTTGCTCATAAGAGTTTGGGATCTAAATATAATTTGACCTGTAAGAAAACTAAGCCATCTGTTCAGCATGAAAAAGTGACCTGCTATGTTTCATATCGTGGACTGTGGGCAACTGCTAAGCTGAGTCAAGCTCAGCCTTAGATAGGTATTTGTGCTTTGATCTAGCCGGGCAGGTTTCAACAAGTTTCAGCTCTTTATGTCTGTAACGAGGAATGGTTACATTTGTGCAGTAGGTCTTCATACTGTCTGGATTTAGTGCCAAGTAACGACAGTGATTTGTAGACTTTTGATGAATCGGTACAGAAAATTGAGGCTCAGACAGTGGGTAAGTCTTTAATAGTGGCAGTTGGCTAGCAGGTTTAAGATTGAATTCATACCCACCTGTTGGTAGTCTGTGGCCATCAGACGGGCTTCTCCAGTAACATTTATATTGGTGCCAATGCAAGCCTCGGTTGCTGGTGTGTGGTCGCTGTAATGTAAAAACTGCGACTTTTTTCAGGTTAGTATTTAGATTTTCTTAAGGGCGTTGTCAGTATTGGTATGGTACCCTGTTGAGGGTACATTTATTATATATCAAGATGAATATATTGCGAGGTTGATGAAAATGCTCGTGGGATTCTTGCGTGTAGTTTTTATCTTGCCAAATGCAGAGCGCTGGTTTGTAATGCAGCCTCGTCTGTCCGGCTCTCAGCGGATTCTGCCGATATGGTGCTTAAAGTGTAGCGTAGCAGGAAAAAATATGTTGCCATGGCGTTCACTTGTGGTTCAATGGGAAGTACTGTTTTCCTGTTTTTCATCTTTTAGCTTCATTTAAAATATTTGCACTGCTGGTGCTGTGGCGACTGCTTCTTGGAGGCAAATCGGCTGAATCCGTTTGAAGGGCAAGAAAAAACGCTACCACCAGAACTCTGCACAGTCAATAGAATAAATATGTCTTTATCAAGAGGGTTTTGTTTAGTATGCTAATGTACTCTCTGTAATGATCGTTCGGTTGCCCTTTTAAAGGAAGTGGGTTTCAGTCGCACTTGTGACTACTGTGTTGCGTATTGTTTTGTATCTGGCCCTCAGACTGAAATTACGTGGCTTAATATTAGTGTGTAACACAGTATACGAGTAATGTGGCAGAACCTTTAGGAGTCGAGACGCTAACTGGCAACGTGGTTGTGAGTAACCATCCAGAAACTGGTGTTACTTTGGAAGAAACGCCTTCAGTGTGTGGTTGTCTTCTGAGCTTTAAGTGGTGTTTGACTGCTTTTAAGGTTTTTTTTTAACAGATTTAGCTCCAGTGGTTGTTTAATAGTGGGAAGAGGGTAACATGCCCCTGTTTAACAATGACGGTGGATTGTAAACGGTGGTGTAGATACAGTGAAGTCAAGAATCGGAAGCAAAATAAAACGGAAACAACGGAGGGATGTCAGCATATCAGTGGTGTGAATTATTGTGCAGACACAACGGAACCAACTTGGTATTAGAGGAGAAGTGATGGGCTGTAGAACAGAGCTGTGATGAACCTCTTTTGTAAGCGCAGTACTGTTATTCTAAGGTCTGTGATAGGAAGGTTGGTAATTCCTTCTGAATATTTTTCAGATTGATGACTACACCTCTGGCCTGTTCTTTTATAATCCTTTACACTATGGTCTTGGGAACCTGTTGTCTGTGGAAGAGGACATGGTGAAATGAAATTAATTTCACTGATACAAATTTTGCCACAGAGACCATTGCAGCTTTAGTGATTTGATCTATATAAATTCCTAGAAATTGCATATTGAATGCATATCATTGTTTATAAGCCAAAGGATAATTGCAAAATATTTTTTAAAATCTTATTGCACAGTACAGTTTTATGGGCTGACCAGCATTTTCTGTGGCCTTTTTTTGTCGGCCTGGTGTGTAATATTAGGGGGGTTACTGCAAGGTAATTCCAGTGGTTTGACTGGGCTTTGTGTAGGTCAGCAGTCGGCTTGGTGGCAGCGGAGAGATTACTGGAGGTGGAGTGGCTGCGTCTAGGGAGACAGATGGCCCCTTCAGCGGTGCTTATCCCCTGCTGGAGCTCACCAGGAAATCTACTTTAAATTGCTTTATTTAAATCATTGTAGCTGTTGAGTCTGAGGTCTCTGACTTCAGACCTTAAAAAGCGTGAGTTGAACATTTTGGGACGATGGTTTAGGCTAGGAGAATCTGTTGGATTTTCTTTCGTCAAGACTACGTTTCGTCTCCCAGAGCTTTGTGGGACAACTGGATCTGAAAAACTGTGGATTAATCTATAATGTTATTAAAATAAGTCTGTGCGCATTCACGTATTGCATTTCTATTTTCTGATTTGGTCCCTTTCTCTTTTGGAGTCCACATTTGTCTGTGTGTAGGAGTGTAAGTGGACCTTACGGGTGAAGCTAACCTATGAACTTCAACTTGCATGCAGGTCATTTGAAAAATGGGGAGCTAAATTAACAAGCTGTTTAAACTGTTCGAACCAGCGTAGCGGCGATGGCCGGACGCAGTCAAAAGCGCTAAGTAAGCGAAAAACAACCCATTTCTCAATTCGGCGCTTTTACCAAATGCTGAAAAATGTGGGAAGCTATGGAAGCGATTGTCTGATCCTCTGTTCTCCAATCGGCATTAAACCTATTCGTGTATGCGTGTTGTGTTGTTGCGTGCGGTTGACTTAGCTGGGGAAACGGGTTATAAAAGGAGTAATGTTAGGCCAATAAAAAGCTGCGGTGCCTTGGTGTTTCAGAGCTGCCGTAACCCACTTGGACCACTTGTTTAAGGCTGTCCTTGTTTAGTAGTCCTGGTGGAACTTCCAGCCTGTAGTTTTGCGTGCCGGGAAAGTAATATTTTCCTGTTTGTACTGCAGACAGTTCTGCAGGGCACACCCCAGGGATGCTGCAGTTCCCCAGTGTATATTGAACGTGACAGGACCAACCACCTGACTGCTTCAATGTGAGCTACATGGAAAAGGTGGTTTACAGCCCTGGATTTTAAACTTTTTTTAGTTTTAGTTTTTTTTTGTTTATCTGTAAATCATAATACTCGTTGTGCATTCAGAAAAATCTGAAAATTGTATATCTATTAGCAGTATGATAAAGTACAATAATCCTTTAATTGATTTTATTCAATATTATCTAATTGAGAGATCAATGTAGTGACTAGATCATCATCGTGATGTTGGAGGACTGGTAATGCAAATAAGACAGCCCTCCTGTAGGGAGTAGAGTGCGAGTATAAACATTTAGGTACTGTGGCCAATTTTAGGGGGTTTAAATCTGAAGAAAATAAAACGAGTATATCAACACCACAGGGCAGGAGGAATTTTAGCTAGCAGAAAATAATGAAATTTAAAAACCAAATTCCTTGCTTGGTGTCTAAATGAATTACAATTTAAATGCTGCCTCTTGAAGAGGCAAGACTTTCGTTGACTCGGCGGTTTCTGTCTTTATTCTATAAGATGGATAAGGACTGCAGCACACTTCAGAAAGAAGCTGCTGTTTTGTGGATGGCATTCTGCATCACAAACTCAAAAATAGATACAGGATTTTCTCTGAAGGTTGTATGGAAATCTGTGCTGTGAAAAGCGTCTTTATGGTACCGCTTCCGAGGATTGGTTAATTCTCAATCCTCACAAAGAAATAAGCATGATAAGTCAATGATAAAGAATTTGCATTCCAATAAATCTATAGACAATGCCATAAAATCAGGGGACAATTCTCTGTCGCAGTGAGAAGTCCTTTCACCTGTGGTGTGTTTTAAGATGCAATGCTTTCCGTCTTCTTTCCACTTTGCTAACTTTTGCAGAGGCAGTGGTGGTAGTGGGGGTCTGCCAAGGTCTGCAAAGTGCTTTAAATGAAGAGGCCTGTGATGTTTCTGTGGACTAATTAAGGAGGAGTGTGCTGAGGTTTTGGGGGAGTCTGTCCTTTGAGAATTTAACTGAGGAACAGCTTGGAGGACTGATGGAATGGGGTAGAGTAAATTAGCCTTCACTCTGCCTGATGGTAAGGCCTGCACCCCCCCACCCATAATGGCAGTGCAGGGCTACAGTAATGAGTGTATTTTGGCCCTGTTTGATGAAAATTAAGAAGAGGGGAAGACTGTAGCATTGAACTGAATATTAGCTGTCATTCCGGGGTATGGCCATCTCGGCTCACTACGGCCAGCACGCAACAAGAACAAACTCTGGAAACACCCCAGACCGTTCCCAGCACAGCGACCAGATAAGTTGATTGCTATTGCCAGAACTGCTTAATTCTCTTCTGTAACTGATGCATTATTCGCTCAGCTCAGTGAAGGGCTCTGTCCACTCGGCAGTGGGTTCTGTTCTGTTCTGCTCTCTTCTCTCGTGGGGAAAGGCTCGTTATTGAAGACGCTCTATTTCTCCATTGACTGTTCTCTTTCTTAGCACCAGTACGCCCCGTCCTCCGAGAGCTAAGGGGAGACCCCCGTCCAACCGCCCCCGTCTATTCCATGTGTTTCTGGGGCTGCCTTCACGGAAACTGTGTCCAGACGGTGTCAGTCATCGGTCTAGACCCCCACATTTCTAATTTAATCTGAGCCATTCTGTTGTTCTCATCTACCCCTCCCTCCCTCCTTTCCTTCCTCTTTATTCTCTCTCTCAGTTGCAGCTGTCTTGACATGCGTATTAAGCAATAATGGTTCAATAATGTCCTCCTTTTAAAGTAACATGGGGCATCTCCTTCCTTCTCTAATGTTGGTTTTCAGCTCATCCATCCTCTGTAGCTGCTCACACATTTTAACGTCCTGAAGGTAGCCCTTATAGGGGGTTTTGTCTTGGGTATTGGAGTGATGCCAGGGCCCTTGTGGCGGCTGATAATGGTCTAATGTGGGAAGTGAGCCCCCCACTCTGGCTCTTAGCTGGACACGCCCTGCAGCCCTTCAATGAGGAAGTAATCTCGGAGAGCTGGGAAGTGCAGCCGAGCGTCTGAAGCGTTGGCTGCTGTGGATTACCCCACGCGGCTGGACGCCCCTCAACACCGTTCTGTTAAAACAGCAAAATGTGACAAAAGGTGGTTGTATTTGAGAATGAACACAAAAGGAGCTATGAATATAAAACCCTCTAATGGATTGGAGGCATATGAGATCAATAAAATCTGCAGCCAGAAGAGGTTTACGGCGCCCTTGCAATCAATACGCTAGCCGCGTTCTGGTTTTAAAATAGACGATGTGGGGGTGAGGTGGGGAGGGTGTAATGTCACAGAGCTGTGTAATCTCTTTGGGTTGTGATGGCCAACGGTGCGTCGACCATCTTTAGGGAGCCGTTTAATGTTTAAGGGTCTTCCCTTTGTCTCCCTGGACACGCTTGAATGGGGAAATGAAGGGCTGTGAAGAAGGCCAAAGTTTTTATTTAGTATGGAGTTTCTTTACAAAGCCAGTGCTCAGATCCTTTGCAATAAGCATTTGCAATGGCGGGGGGGGGGGGGGATCAGGAAAACCAGAACCCAAGTGTGTCTCCTGCGAACGGTGGCATAAGTTTTGTTTCTTTGTGCATTTTTCCCCGTCTCTTCGGTTGTGAAAACCATTGAGTCCAAATGCAACCCTGCCTTAATTCTGTTTTGGAATCCTCTTTGAAGTGAAGAACTTTTTCCACGTTTTGTGGCACCTTGTGCCAAATCAGTTCTGCTGGCCGCTTTAGCGCAGCAGGTGTTGAGAGTAGGACTGATGGCTAGTGCTGTACAATCCTGAAGAGTCCTGCTGGGCGGTGAGCCTCCCCTCCCCACACCACCACACTTAACGTGTGTCCTGCAGCGCGCTCCTCTTATTGACCGAGCTCACCAGACAGCGCTAACTCTCCCCCTGTCCCCTGTGCCAAGGCGTCCTAATCTCTTACCAATGCACAGCCAAGACGGCCGACTGCAGCTTCATGACAGAGTCTGGATTCATCACCGGCGCTACAAGATGGAACAGATGTATAATTGGGTTTCCATACTGTGCGTCATGTTCAACCTTTAAAAAAAATAATAATCAAAAAATGTAATAAATCTAAGGCTATTTGGTAATGGACTAGCTGGCCAGCCTCTCCGTTGCATGACAGTGTTTGTGCAACAACAAGGCTGAGTGCATAAGGACAGAGTTCAGTCCGGCTTCTCCCAAACAGGAACTCCCGTAGTTTAGCTTTAGCTTCACTGCTGTCTGTTCCATCTAAC
>JAOVYW010073836.1:0-19330 GCA_025775045.1 Hiodon tergisus
TGGCATTGTGCTTGGTGATGTAAGGCTTGCATACAGTTGCTCGACCATGGAAACCCATGCCATGAAGCTCCCGGCGTTTTTGTGCTGATGTTAACCAAGAGGAGGTTTGCAACTCTGCAGTTATTGAGTCAGCAGAGCGTTGACGACTTTTACGCACTATGCGCCTCAGCACTCGGCAAACCCGTTATGTAACTTTTTGGTTTTGAGTGGCTGTGGTTCCTAAATGCTTCTACTTAATACCGCAATAATACCACTTACTATTTACAGAACACATGCTGCTAATTGTTCAATGTTGTTTATTTCTAAAATATTTTGGAAAGACTGGAAAAATGTATCTAAGAACTCGGAATCACCTATCATTAATTGGAAATAAGAAAACAAGAAAACAAATGAATCAATAGTAAAGCACTTTTCCAGTCAAGGATATTAAATAAATTCTGTAAAGTTTGTAGTATCACAACAGGTTAAACTAGACAATGCGAAAGAATAAAGGTTGACTGAACACGATATTGCCAGCGAGACTCAACAGGCTGTAATGAACAAATAAACAAATGAAATAAATGTATTATTTGTTAAATAGAATTAATATAGAATAAAAAAATTAAATGTCAAAAAATATAGAACACTGTTACATCATGTAAGAATAAATCATAGGTTTTAATTTAAACAATAAGAATTAGTCGTGCTGTCAAACACCTATAAATATCTCCAATGTTTTCATTCAAACACAAGATCCCTTGAGAAACTTTGGGAACAGAAACAGAAAGCTCTCTGAGCTAAGATTTACATTGCCCTCTATAATGTTTGGGACAAAGACATGTTTTTCATGATTTTTCTCTGTACTCCACAGTTTTAGGTCTTTAATCAAACAATTCACAGGTGGAGTGCACATTCTCAGGTTTTATTAAAGGGTATTTTCATATATTTTGGTTTCAACATGCAGATATTACAACGCCTTTTATACATAGTCCCCCCCATTTCAGAACACCATAATGTTTGGGACACAAGGATTTACAGGTGTTTGTGATTACTCAGGTGTGTTTAATTGCTTCGTTAGGCTCCCACTCACCCCTCAACCACCCACCCCTGCTTGGCTGTCAATCTCTCCAGTTTGGGGGATTTCCCCTGGGCTTGATGGCTTGACTGTGTGCCACATTCCCGTTAATCTTTTTTTGTTCTTCATCATTATCCTTATTTTTATCCTTAAAATATATCCATTGATTACTTAGGTCAAAATGTATTTAACAATGGTGAATCTTACCTGGTGCATCCCAGATATGATTAATAACTATGTTGAAATAAACTTTTATCCTCTGCTCATTCCCTTTTACAGCAAAGTGGCAGCTCTCTTGTGATGATGCGGTACAATCTTGTTGCAAGCCTGTCTTGACACTCTATAACAGCAATAACAGGGGGACAGGTGTGCCACACATCATCAAGATCAGCTTTTCCCCCAATGCCCCGTTGGGCATTCTTGCTTTTTACCCATATACTCACCCATCATCCCCATATGCTGTTTTCAGCCTTTTATGATGGGCTTCTTTTTTATTTTTAACTTCTGCTGTACACTTTTAATGTTAACACACACTTCAGAGCCAGTAAATTGATTTTGTGACGCATACTGATTTAACTAATGGACATATATTAAGCCCTCTTGTATTTTATTAAACGTATCTGTGTAAAATTGTTGGAGTCTGGGCACACAGCGATTGATGAATTGTATTTATATGTTTTGTACTGTGAATTATAACCATTCGACTATTCCTCTGCCTGAGAAAGGTGAAGCCTAACAAATGGTGGTTTATTGGCTTTAATTCTTGGTTATCCTTTGCAACACAAAATCATGATGCATTAGGGTCACTCGGAATGGAAAGTATCAGTCATCCTTGTAGGTAAATTGTGCTCCATGTTCTCTAAACATTTACCATGGAAGATAGATTGGTCAGATAAAAAGGGGAAAAAATGATGCAAAAACAAAAAAATAACTTGTGTGCGTTTTGTGGGAAAATTTTGAATGAAGAAGGAATCCACGTTATCTTAAGCAAATAATAGTTATTCACAAAGTATATAAATTACAATGCAAAATCAGTTACTTCCCTGTTACGAGTCAGTATAACTAACTACTATCAAGTTCAATAACCACCCTGTTAAATTTAGCTTTTCATCAGCATATGTCTAATCACAGGAAGGACCCAGAATAGTGCAGACAATGTCCAATCTAATAAGAAATAGGACATTGTTTAAAAATATCACCCCAGATCCAGCCCCTTTTGCAGTTTAGAATAGCATGACACATTTAAGAAATAAATCATTACAATGGATTGCTGGAGCACACTCAAATAATATAGATTTACTACTCAAACTTGTATTTAGTGTATATATTTATGAAGAGTACCTTGTACCTTGGCAGAGAACACTGCAACTGTTGTTTAAAGGACAACGCAATAAACTGCACTTTTAGGATTTGACACACAGAAATGGTCTTGGTATGGTTGATTAACTGCAGATAGAATGGTATTACATTGTTGTTACATAGGCCAGCAAAATGCTGTTTGTACACGATCAAGCCTGTCAAGGGACATTATTGGGCTTGTGCTACACTGTGGCTGGCGAATGCCTTACTAAGTGGCCAGGACATTTCAGTACGGTTGTAGGGAGACCAAATAAATGCGAAGGGTCGTAAGTTAATTTTCATTACAAATGATATGTTCAGGCTCTGGCTTTTCCCCCACTCATTTACCTTCCTCTGCGACTCGTTGTTGGTTAGATTTTGGCACATATTTTATTGTTTCCCAATGTACGCCTGAACAAAAAGGATTTTAAAAAAAATTGTTCTAATGGAAAATAACAGACACCAGAAAAAATTAACTAGAGAGGATGATTATAATTGCAAAGTTTTACCAAGTTGTTTTCTCAATAGGTCGATGATAATGGTGTAGATCATTGCTTCAACGCACCTACTATGACAACACAAAGACATTTTTCCCTTGTACACACAGTAACATACACATGTACAGAGACATACAAACACATTAATGAGTTACATATCTTTCAAAAATTTTAATTCTTATTTTAAAAAGTTATTTTTACAGCAATATATAATCTTATGTTAAAAAACTCACTTTTGCCCTTTTCCATACCATGTTGTATATTATACAGGTCCCTTAGTCTTTTATTATAGTATTTTTATACAATTTGACTTTGTAGATGTCTTTATGTTACAGAAATACAATACATACCTTATATGGAGGAACCTAAGAATAGCCCTATTGGCTACAGAATGAAATCATGTAACTCGTAAATAATTTTTTTTAATGTTAAGTAAAAATATATGGTATTAGACTGCAGCACACTACAGCTGAATTTACATGCTATAAGTGCATAAATGATGCAGACATAGGGTAGCCAGCAAGTCTTAATGCCTTCTGAAACGCTCAACAGGCTGTGGACCACATAACCGTCTCTTTTGGGCCTGCTGTTAGATCGTCTAAAAAAGTTCTCAGACTGGTCGAGAGTGGGTAAAGCTATCGCCAGACTCAAGCGCTGTGCAAAGGAAACCAAAGGCCTCAAGTCAAGGTCCTGTGAAGCCACCAATTTTAAGGAAAGGAGGGAAGCAGAGCAGACCATAATCAAGAAGGTTCAACAAGCAACCCTCTCTCAAGAAATACAGTGCCTCCAGCGTCATAAGGAGACACGAATCAAAGACGAGGCAAGTTGCACAACTTGACTCTGGGCAGTACATTTCACTCCAGAATGTCTTCATAGTCTTGAGATTTCATTGTGTCCTGCACAGATTCAAGGCACCCTGTGCCAGGCGCAGCAAACCAGCCCTAAAACATAACCAAGCCTCCTCCATGTTTCACTGTAGGTATGGTGTTCTTTTCTTTGAAAGCTTCATTTTTTCATCTGCAAACATAGAGCTTATGTGTCTTGCCAAAAAGCTCCAGTTTTTACTTATCTGTTCAAAGGACATTCTCCCAGAAGGATTGTGGCTTGTCAAAATGCATTTTAGCAAATTCCAGTCTGGCTTTTTAATGTTTTTTCTTTCAAAAGTGCAGTCCTTTCTCTGGTCCATGTTCAGTGTGGTGCACATAATGATACCAAACAGCACAGTGACTGAATGACTAATTACAAGATTGGAGACGTGTGATACTAATTAAAGAAATTAATTAGTTTGGAATATCACTATAATCCAATTATTTATTATCTTTTCTAAGGGGTACCAACAAATGTGTCCAAGCCATTTTATATCTTAGAATATCATACATCTTATATCATAGAATATCGTTGTAGAATGACCAATAATTAATCTATTTCCGCAGCTTTTTTGCTTTATTCTATGACATACCATAGGCATGCAAGTATACATGATCCAATAGCTTTTAATCACTTTTCAGGAGGAATTAAGCATTATTTCAATGATCTGTAAAGGGTACCAACCAATTTGAGCATGTCTGTATAAGAAAAAGTCATTTGTAAGTACTGAAATGTATTTGCATTACATTAACATACTAATTTGAAAGAATTTTGGAATCCATCCATTTTCGAAACCGCTTATCCTGGTCAGGGTCACAGGGGAAGCCGGCGCCAATCCCGACATTACTAAAAGTAATTTAGAAGTACATCACTTGCCAACCACCTCATATAATATATGCCAAATTTTCTCCATAATTGCTAAATTGAAGTTTAGAAGTTTGTTTGAATTAGCATAATCTATCATAATTTATTGTTTTTAAAAATCTTAAATTTTTTCCTTATAATGATAGTGTGGGATGACTTACAACTTACTTATATTAAGGATAGTATTTACAATTTAAATACAAAGTTTTTTTAATGTTTTTTTTATGTATTTAGGTATATTAACTAACCAATTTAGGCTCAATGTTTAACTACAGTAAAAGCAGAGTGCTAAAAAAAATGTTCTTACCTTAGAGTACTGAAGAGACAAACAAACAAAAACAAAACCCTACAGAATATTATATATATATATATAAAGGGGGTTGACTGCATTTTGGAGTTTTTTCATCAGTTTTTTTTTTTTACAATCATTGACTTTAAATTCTTTGATTACCCATCGCTCTTTAAGTTATGGATGGTGGATGGTATCTCCAGATTGAATGCTTTATTTATTATCTAATGTTTTGCAACACAGCAGAGGAGCAAAGATGTTCACAGTGGAAGGGTAGGTCCCTTTACCAAGAGTACTTTGTGGCATGTATTTGCTTTGAAAACAGTTGATATTCTTGATGATCAAATTCTTAATGCAGAAAAACAAAACATTTTTTTGGCAAAAAGACAATTTAGCCATCTTTAATGTGCCGTTGATTTACGAGTTATAATTCTCCAACATTGAAGTAGACTATATTATAACATCAAGGTCTTGTTTGTTTGTTGACTCCCTTTCATACCCTCATCCTAACCCACCACTAGATCTCTGGTTACTGTATGTAAAAACAAACTAGCAAAAATAACAATAATTATAATTGCCTGTAAGGTGTCAGCCATATTCTGGAAACTAAATAAGTACATATCTCCTGTTCAAATGTTTTTAGAGTTAAATGACAAAATTAATAAAAAATGTATGGGGATTTTCCAGATAAAAATGCTCTTTGCCTGCACTATGCAGTCTGGGGGAAAACAAAAAAATCATTGCACATTATCTGGAAAGTTAAAGACATAAGACATCCAAATCGACACATTTGTGCACTGGAACATAATACTAAGGTTTGTGCAGAGTTTTGGCCTGCAGGTTCATATAGTACCTGTGTGAGCCACTTGAATCTTGGTCCCAAAGTAGATGTTTCAGAGACCTGTTTGGTTTTTGCTTGAGCCTCCCAAAGTGGGTTTTAAATGCATTTATTCATTGCACCAGCAGGTTCAAGCAAACACCGAACAGGTCTCTCATGCCATAAAAGAATAAGAAAAATAAATGCAAAGACGCCAATGGGTCTTAGGGCCATTGTCTTGTATTCCACAACAAATAATGGTATACGGCTTGTCTGGCACCGTGTGTGTGAGGGTGTGCTGTATCTGCTTCATGTTCAGTATATGTGTTGGTTTTATTATCGATCCAGTGACAAACATACTCTGCCGGAGGGGTTCGAGGTTGGGCAGTCCTTCCCATCCCAAATCTGCTACACTATAACCCGTACAAGGTGACTAAGCACACGGCAACAGATGGTCTTCTGGTATCACAGAATACAAAGTCCGCTGACCTGGAGGAAGTAGTGGGGACGGGTTACAATGTGGATTGGGGATAGAGCCTAAGACCTGTGAGGGTCTGAAATCCTGTGTCCAAAGAATAGCAGGGGCTCCGACTAGCAGATCTTATTGAATAACCTTCATAAGGTTAAGAAGGTTGTGTCTGGAGCCGTTGTTTCCCTACCGCTAGCGCTATCTCTTTACATCACATTAATGTTCCCTCGTTTTATTCTTCCTATCGCTGGTTATGTCAGACCTTAGCCCCTCTCTCCCGAACCAGCAAACTTTCCTGCCACGTCATTCCGGACATGCTTTCTTTTGTCTGCTCTTCTTTCTTTCTTTGACCAATAATTTACCCCCCTCCAACCACACACAGATTCACGCTCTGTCTTTCCCTTCCTCTTGGATTAGAGGCCACAGGTTTGGTGAAAGGCTAGCAGGAGCCAGTGTCGCTGCCTGTCTCGATCTCTGGAATGGTGCTCAGTGCAGTCTGGGCATGGTGCAGCTCGGAGGAGGAAGCAGCTTCGCTCTTGCTGAGACCACAGGACTGGGCGGCATAGTGGATCTGCCGCAACGTGTCCAGCGCCTCATTCTTGGCGTGCTTCAGGAGGTCCGCCTGGCCCTGTGGTACACAGACAAAACGCATCTTTATACTGACAGACATCATATTTATTGATCGGTCAGTATGCATTTATTATAGCACATTTGAATTGAATTGAATTGAACACCATTGAGTTGTCCCAATGTGAAAAACAGATTGCATAATCTAGGAGAAAAGCAGAGAACTAAATCAGAGGAGAAAACTTTTTAACACAAAGTTGAGAAAACCCCTGGAAAATAACAATATAAAGAAAAAATATTGTCGCTGGATACTTGACTGGATACCTGCTTAGTTCCCCAAGGATAATTATTATTTATCCAGACCCCACCTAGGATGTGAGAATACAAGCATGTACCCCCAAAAAATTTCAATCTTGAAATAAATAAACAGTGCTGCCACTGCATTGTGCTAAATATTTTATAACAGATACAAGTTATCAATATTACTGTGTTGTTTTTATAACGTTAAATGGTCAATCTTTTGAAACACAAAACAAAGAACCAAAAAAAAGGAAATCTGCACACAGATCTGACATGCTAAGATTATGATTTCTGCACAGATGTAGGCACGCTATACATACAAACAGTAGGTGGCAGTGTAGCCCCTTGATAAGAAAAATTATATATACTCTTGGCTTTCCATGAAAAGCACACAAATCCACCTGTTCACGAGTCCAAAAAGTTTTGGACTTCAGATAAAGAAAAGAAAAACAAATGGGAAGGAATTATTTGGTGGCAGCCTTCGACTTTATGGAGCTGAAAAGTATGTCAGTCTCTGAAATAATCACCTCTGGCTTGACAGTATCCTGACACCTGGACTGGTGAGTTTTGCAGTAGGGCGAGAAGGTGTTAGGGCCTCTGACACGTCAAGCTCATTAATAAGAACACTGCTGTGACCATGACCTTGAAACCTATAAGAATCTCAGCACCTTGAATTCTAACCTAGCCAAAGGCTGGAACTGTCAGATGCAAGCAATGCATTAGAACTGGGTTAAAAACATTTCACAGTCAAACTAAAGGGTGTGGTAGAATATGGTAGGGATACGGTAGGACTCATCTAGAGTTACTCCTCAAAGGATTCTCTGTGAAGATTTGTGATTACAGATTAAGATTGCAAATGTTCTGACAGCTAGTTACGTATTAAGCAGCAATCTCTTTGGGTCTAGTAGCTAGTACCTTTCCATCAGCTTGGGCCAGCTCTGAAAATAAATTAGCCTTTTTTCCTGACAGTGTGGATACCAAAAAAGAAAAAGAGATGGGAAGGTTCACCCAAGCTAAAAAAGACCTTCGACTTCATTCCAGCACTGTTATACAAATGTTAAACAATAACATATGAAAAGCAGCACAGTGTGACCTAGGGCACGTTTGACTTTGATTTTGTTTTTCTAAGTTTGGAGTGAACCTTCTCCTGCAATCTGAAACTCTGTCAAATGGGTCTAGATGACACTTTAACTGACATTAATTTCCTCTGAATGTTTCTTCAGTAGGCCTTTAGTTCTTGCCTTGAGGGCACGCCTGTAGTCCTCATGTCTGACGAGATGTGAGCATCTATTGGACAGTAAAAAATAGAATTTATGCCTGACTTGTTGTGTACATTGGTGTGCTGGTAGTTGCTTCCTGCTTCATTATGGCATGACACAAATTGTTAAACATGCAGACTGAAATAAGAAACTCCAAACATTTACCAAACATTGCAACTTTTTTTATTGCTAATTTCAAATTGCTATCAGTGTATTCAATCTGTATAAGTCTCTGCCCACAATTCCAGAAAGTGTTGCTCATCTTACATAAAAAGCCTTGGGGGCACATCACAGGTGTGCGGTAACATTGCACGAGTCAGCATGTGCCAAACTACGGCACAAGGCTGGGTTCCCCTCAATCTCCTCTTTCTTCTGGTAAAGAAGACTTGTGACCCACATTTTCTCTGCAGTTGAGAGTAACCTGGTTTCCCTACCGGATGCAGAAGCTATGTGGGTAACTGCCAACAGTCCTTGGCCCTCAGCAGCAGAGCAACATTGGCCTCCTCTAAAGTATGCGGGTGAGATTGTGCAGAGGCAGGGAGTAATCCACCATGCATGAGAAAACGTGTTTAGGTAAGTGATATATAATAATGTATATATGAATATTGTAATACATATTACTTCCTCATAACCCAGTAATAAATACTTACCTTATAATGTATATATTTATAACAAATCAAATTATTGTATCGTAAATCATTAATGTAACGAGGTTATGCAGATGGCACAAAACCCTTCATCAATGATAAAAAAAAGCAATGTTCTATGGCTTGCTGGAGCAAAATCATGTTTCCAAGAAAAAAATTTTTTTCACAATTGAATGGAGATAAAAATGGATATGATTGTCCTGTGCCCAAAAAAAACACTACGGCTGTAGATCTAAAACCATGATTTTTGTGGAAATTTGGCGCATCCAGAACAGAGTGATACAACAGATGTAGAATTGTAATTTCCTAGCTGCTGCTTTACTTTTTAATAGGGTGTGAAAATTCATACCAGGCCTTTTTTGTATGTTTCCACCGTTGATTCTGGCCAGGGCTACAACAGTCGCACAGAGACACATATATCAGCAGACATGACAAAATCATGTCTCTGTGACTTAAGACTAGTTAATCTGCTAAGAGAAACAAGTTAACTTGAGTAGTAACCTTTAGCACTGTTATGTTCCAGGCGTAACTCTCCATTGCTTTATGCAGCTTCCGACCCTTTAGTCCCTCTCTCGCCCCAATTCCATGAAGATCCTCATGGAAGTCCAATCCTGTAGGGAAACAAGAATGCTGGCTATTAGCCTAACTAAATTAGGTTTTATGCCCAGTTGCATGTATATATATATATATATATATATATATATATATATATACACACACACACACACACACAGAATATATATATCCAGTTTATATGCGAAACCCTTGAGGCAGCTAATGCCTCCTCACCAAGCACCCAGGACTGTCGCACTAAGCATCACTCCTTGCCATTAATAGCATGTACTTAAGTCTTTTATAACCTCCACATAAGAGAGCTATTACTAGAGAAAAGCTATGAATAGCCAGAGATATTTTGGGGGATAAATACAGGCGTGTAACAGTTAATATAGGTTTGGGATAATTTCTCCTTTCAGCATGGGTGCTTTTCTTTTTGATGACTAAACCCCGTCTGGACCATGCATGTAGTATTTTGTTAGGGAATTCAAGCATGAGCTTAATTAGGACACCAGGGTGGCAAAATATCACTTGAAGCATCTTTTTTCTTTAACCTTTTGTAATAAGACTTATGAACGACTGAGAACAAAATTTTAATTATTGGTGTAACTAATCATGTAGCACTTCACATCAGTGTACAATGCATTTAACAAGGATATCTAATGAGATAAGCTTGCATTTAATATTGGACTAGTACATTAACGTTTCTAAATGTAATCAAAAAACTGTCTACTGCTCTCTAATTAAATCAGCTAAAATATTAGTGCTGGACTTAGAATACATAATGTTTAAAAAAAGGAAGGACTGTGCAAAGTTGACATGTCACAACTTGCCCATGATCAGCACAACTTTTTTATTTATTGAGACACTTCCCCCTGACTCTGCAGAGTATTCCCAAACTGCTGAGCTACATGCTTGAAAAGCCAGGCAAGTCTGGCCAGGTCTTCCCACAATGCAAAGCTACGCATTGCAGGCTGCACCTTAGAGGCAGGGACCTCAGCTCATGAATAACGCACAATATAGAGACAGCTAATTGCACAAAGGAGCCCCTTGGGTCCATACAAACCCCTTGATGGGGTTGTTGCCCTTTGACTTTTCATGACCATCTCATGACGGTATACTGTACAGCTTCCTGCCTGTACAGCTTTGACCTAGATTAAAGGTGAACCAAAGTGATTGTTTAACTAGAAAAGCTTTGAGTGTTTACATTTCCCTTGCAACATGACTCACCACAAAATTTCATTTTAAACACCAAAGCCATTTTCAGTGTCGAATCAAAAAGCATTGACTTGATAGAACCGGTAATATTACTTACAATCTCTCAGTTCTTTTCCTCGTCAAATATAACTGGTGTAGTAAGTTTAGCAAATGGGTTTGTTTTTTTAATGTGAAAATGTGTTCTAGTTACTGGCATTCTGCTGGACCCTTGTAGATTCCCGCAAGCTCAATTTTAACGCCTGTTAAAAAATGTAATATAAAGTGAAGATGGCTGTGTGTCCAAAGAGGATGCATTCTGCTTCCTCATCTGTTCACCTAGCTCTCCGTTTGCCATGATGAGGCCTTTGCCAGGACCGTGTCAGGGTCAGCGGCACAGCTGCCACTGTTATTACCTCCCAGCTGTCTCAGCCCCATGTGCTTAAGATAGAATACAGTTGTGACAGGTTCTCATACAGGAGTCATTGGTGCTTTCTGAAAGTAAACAGGCTGGTAAGCAATGTAAGATTGCTAACTTGATGCAGAGGGGGAAAAGTTTGATTGATGGGTTTTTATACCTCACCAAATGTTTAATTTTTCTTCCCAGAGTACACTGCTTTATGGGATCACTCACTATTCAATCTCTGCCCTGTAGCTCTCACTCAGCATAGCCATGCTAAATTTATCAGAAATTTCTTCACATCTTAGATGGTGTCCTCATCTAAGATCTTAAGAGGCTCTCATATTTGCATTTATTTATTTGGAATCACCAGTTACATTATCATGTTTTCCCATCCTGCTGGAGGTCCCAAAACCATATACAGAGAGAATTTGAGAGCACAGAAGGACCCCCTTGAACCGTTCACCATCCAGCTATGTGTCATTAAATATTGAATATCCTTCACAGATCTCTGTGATACTCCCACTGATCTCCACCTGCCTTCAGGATGCGTCCACGTGGATGTCTGATCACCACCTCAACTCAACATGGTCAAAACGGAACTGCTGTACCTCCCAGCTAAATGCACTACTTTTTACAAGACTTTTACAAGTCTGCATTACAGTGGAAGGCATCACAGTCTCGTCAAGCTGCACAGTCAGTAACATCAGGATGATCCGTCCTTTCCTCACTGAACAATCTGCACAGCTTCTGGTCCAGGTGCTGGTGATACCATGCCTGGACTACAGCAATTATCTTCTGGCTGGCCTACCAGCTTTCTTGACCAGACCTCTCCAGCTAATTCAAAACACTGCTGCACGGGTGGTCTTCAACAAAAGGAAGTTAACCAATGCCAACCCTCTCCTCAACTCCACTGGCTCCCTGTTGCTGCTCGGATTCACCACAAGACCCTCACCCTTCACTCATCAAGCTACCACCGGATCAGCTCCTGGCTTCCTCTGCATGCTGATCTCGGCGTACATTCCCAACAGATCCTTGCGATCATCCACTGCCAGGCGTCTAGTGGTCCCTCCCTCACAGATATCGACTTTTCCCATCACTTGCACCGAAATCGTAGAACGCTCTTCCTGAGAATGTCAGACGATCTGAGGTCTACACTCTCAAGAGGAAACATACCTCTTCTGGCAATACCTCTTGCTACAGTCTTGAACCCCCCTCCCTCTGGGAACTGGTTTCTATATGGATGCTCATATTGCGATTATTGATGCTTTTAGGTTGCGCTTGTTGTGTATACCTATTATGTATGTTTATGCTTAGATTATGATGCTTTTATGTGTAAGTTATGCATGTTTATTGACATCATGTTGTATCCTTTGCAGCATTAGTCTTTATACCTTCTCACAGTGGTTGTCATTAAGGCAAGGTAGCTCAGTTTCTTATTGCACTTTAATCCCTAAACTACAACACTTTTGTTCATTGCTCTGGATTAGATTGTCTGCTAAATGACTAAAATGTAACTGTAATTTGTAAATGTAATTGTAATTTCACTGCCAAGTGTAGAGCCTGCCTACAAGATTCAATGTCAGCCTATTGACTGGCACTGTGAACTTGCAGCTTGGCAGCAACATGAAACAGATTTAAACCAGCAATATAGCTCAGCCTGTGTTGGGTCTACTGCCTTTAAGAGGCGGTATAACCTCTCCCTGAGAACAGCTGAGAACATTATCCAGTTACCGGCACAGTGAAACAGGAAGGCATTTTGGACATATCTGCACAGATCCCACTTCTCTCTGAAAGGAAAGTGCTCCTACAGTCTAGTAAGAATAGTAATTCACAGTGACAAGAGCGCAGCTGTCGGGGGAGAAGTTTATTAGTGGTGAACGGTGAGAATAGGACGAGGTTGGTATCTCTAATTAGAGTAAGGCACGGTGAGATGATGGGCAGGAAGAGCCATCATGGGGTCAGCTACTCTGTGCCATCAATCAGCCTGCGTAAGCACACCTGCCTGACCCAATGACCTTGTCTTTCTCATCATACCAGATTGATGTTTGACTGCAATCATGCTTCATATAAAGCCTTGTTAATTCTGCCTTTTACCTCTGCCTTTTTTCTCCACGATATGCTTTACAAGCACTTTATATGTATATGTGTACATTAATATAAATAATAATATGAAAATGTAATTGCACAACAACTAGGAACACCCCAATAAATATACACATTTGGTACAATAACATCCTATAATGAACAACCCTGATTCTAACATCTAAGAAAAAAGTTCCTAACATTTTACAGTAATTGACACACCTGAACCCTCCAGGCAGATTTTCCATGAGGGTCAAGAGGAACTCTGGCAGAGTTATTATTTATTAATAAAGCTCAGAGATTGTCTTCAATCATTTCAGCCAGCTAGCTGAAAACAAACATTGCTCTCTAGCCTTGCCAAAGATAAAGGTTTATCGGTATAATCCCTTTTCTGTTTTATAACAGAAGTTAATAAGGAATTATCAAAAATGATCTATCTCTTAAGCTTATCTATCTATCTATATATATACACACACACCGATCAGCCTGCCTAATATTGTGTAGGTCCCGCTTTTGGGTGACAAATTAAAGGACAAATTGGGTGACAAATTAAAGGACAAATTGAAAAACCAACATGAATTGTCTCAGTAAGGTATTGGGCCGCGCTGTCCAAACTATCCCATAAGTGTTCAATTGGGTTGAGATCTGGCGACTCTGAAGGCCATAGCATATGATTCACATCATTTTCACACTCATCAAACCATTTGGGTACCCCTCGTGCCCTGTGGATGGGGGCACTGTCATCCTGGAAGACACCACTCCCATCAGGATAGAAAAGTTTTGCCATGGGATTAAGGTGATCACGTGTAATGATTTGAAGTGACCCTTCCCTCTAAGGAGACAAGTGGACGAAAACCATACCACAACGCCAAAAATGCCCCCCCTACCACAACATAGCAGAGTGTCCGGTTTTTCCTTTAATTTGTCATATACACTGAAAAAAGGGGGATGCCTTAAAACCGGGGCCGCCAAAATAATCTGGCCAATACTATATTCAGGTTAAACAGTACTGTTATCAATGCTAACTCACCAGAAATGTACCCATTCCTATGCGTGTGGTTATAATATGGAGCATACTAATAACCTAGGCAGGTGCTTCATTGGAGGCATTGGAAGGAGCTCTGGGCCATCTCATTAAGGACGTTTAAAAAGCACCTGACATGGGGTTATCCATGAAGCCATTGAGAGTCTGCATTGCACCAGATTCTGAGTTGGACTCTTGGGGCAACTTGCGCTAATTTTTCTGCTCGATGCATCCTTTTAACATAACATCTGACATCCCACTCCTGACACTGGCACAACTGTGGAAGCCTGCGGAGGAAACCGGGCACGGACGTGGTGCACTACAGGGACGACACTGCAATGAGGCCAGCTGAGCAATCATGGCATTCCCAGGATGCTTTGAATCTGTTAGCAAAGAGCACGTTTGAAGGACACCAGCGCAGGGGCAATCTGGTTGAATGTGATTATGTGATTGCATAGGCAGTATTTTTGAAAGTGAGCGTATCTACGCTTGCTACACTCCAATCGGCATATTAGGGCAGCAGACATTCTGTCGCTCAGACAACGCATCTACAGAGGACAAAGTCAAACAACACTCCACTATCACAGTCAAGGATTTGCCTTCCCAGAGACAAGAGAACAGAAATAGCAACAACAGTTGTGATGAACAATTGTTGAAAACTGGCAACATTGAGATCTCTATCTTAACCACTGTGAGCCAGAACATTGTAAGCATTCCAGAAACGCATCTGCAGCTGAAGGCTGTGAATGTGGGTGCTTAGCAATTACAATTATAGCAACCAGCACCGTTGAGAATAAGAGTAGTTACCCTTCTGATGTAGAAATTTATTCAGTTTATTTTGTACAATTTATTCAGCAATGTTTCATCATTACTCCAAGGTTAGGCATGGGACCTTTTGTCCCAGCAACCTTTGAACCAGTATTTAATTTTTTATACCAGTTGGAGCTTCAAATGACATTGACATAACACCGCTTTTTTCACTTATCTCATTATCTCGGCTTCTCAATATGTTTTTTTTATTCTCTTCCCCTCATACTCATTCACCTCTTTACCATTGATTCTGCAGGCCGACAAAAAGGAAGGGAGAGAACTTCAAGCCAAAATGATGGTTTCAGGGTTATGAGAGTCCTTAAAAGCCGATATTGCCACAGCAGAATATTAAAACACACTCTCTTTTCCAGCCTTAGAGATCAGATAGGGCCTCCCTGGGAATAATTACGATTCTCTAACTCCCACATCTGATGCAATTCCAGCAACGGGGCAGCAGATTTTCATTCTCCAACACATGCTTGGGGAGAACAAGCAGGGCTTGTTTACAGGGTGATAGCACTGAGTGGGGAAAATGGAGCTTGCTGGTTAACCCTAAATACAAAAACTGTCCTGGAGAATAATACAGTGGCTATTAAAATTAGAATTAATTTAGAAATTTTCCTTACAATGATAACTTACTACAGATGTCTTACAGATGGTCTAATGTTTTTTTTAAACTCATTGTTCCAATTGGATATCAGTATTAAAGTAATAAAGAAACTTTGTGGAGAAAAATCACAACCTGTACATACTTCAGGTAGTGCGCACAGGCGGGTTAAGAGTGGCATGAAGACACTTACCTGCTCGCTGTGCCTGCATGAGCCTGGAATAGACAGCGTCAGCGGACTCAATGAGTACACGGCTCGTCTGGATCATCTGTGACAAAGAGAGTTAGGTGCAGGAAGTCAGATTCCATTAGCCAGTTCCTGTACACCGAGGCCTCCGTACATTCTGCTGGAATAACTGGAACAATAAGATCACTTCCTGGAGCAAACAAAACACCACATAAATAGACCTCTCAGGGCGCATTACTCATGCTTGTTCAACATTACTAAAATGACAGTTATTAAGGTAATACATGGGCACGGTGTTTTTGAATGGTGACTCTTACACACGCCACTGTTGCTCAATGTGTCGAACAACATGATCAGCATGCTTCGACGCGTTCCTCTGAGACTGGTAGATAGTGCCCTATGTTGTGTTGGACCGTCTGAATAACTCTGTATATATGTACGGATTAGGAAATTGTGCTTAGTCATTACTTGTTACTTTTCCAATCCTTTCATTCCCTTTTGGGATATGGACCCAATCAAGGACCAGGGAGCAAACTGAGTCATTCTGACACGCTCACTGCTATGATGAGCTCATCCCTAACAGAACTAGGGTTAGAAATATGCGGCTGCTGAGGATGTGATTCAGGCAGGAAGTCAGAGGAGGTAAGGCTGCCGTTTAGCCACGAGCTCTCTCAGTTTCCTCTTCCCTCCCCCAAAAGGTAGCCCCCACCTCGCCTGGAAAGCTCTTTCCATAAATTTAATCAAGTTCTGCTTAGTATTAGCCTTCAAAGAAAGCATTCTCTCAACTAACAGTGAGATGAGCAGCTGTGACCATTTAGTGGTAAAAACATTTTATCTTCTTCGCAGGGAGGAACAGAGAGTTGGAATCTACATTTCTCCTGTGTATCCTTTGTTTTTGTTTTTTTTAAAGCTTTCTCCCTTGAAATTCATATTAATCACTGGACTACCTGGCTTCAGTAAAAAAAATAAATTGGTAGTAGTTATTGGGGCACGCTCATTCTGTTTAAATTAAGATGCTGAGTTCCAGTTCTTCAAACACAGGTCAGGCAAAACAGGTCTTGGCAACAATGTCGGATGACAATTCCGGCTTGGACTGATTAAACCAAATTCCAAAACGAGAGAGACAGACTGAATTCTAAAAGTTTGAAGTAGATGTAAATAGTAAAAATACACAAAACATATGTCTGTATGTGGCAAATCAAATTATTGTACATGACTATGCATTTTTTTTATTTCTAATCCTTACAGTGACAGATATGCACTGTTGAAAAATGCTTACAAATTCTCCTGCATTTTTTGTTTCAGGAAATTATGTGTTGGATCTCTTATCCAACATACTGTGTTCGGTTCACTTATGATGTAACATCGATTAAATCAAAATAATTCGACTCAAAATTCTATTCTATTCTATTCTGATCATTCTCCCATGTTTCAGCAAAGGCAGATGACTGTGATTCAAAAAAAAGTGCTGGGTTACAGCTCTACACAATCTGCATAGACTGGGTCAAAATCAAACCTTTATAACCCCTAGAATAGTGAGCCTTCACGGAGAGCGACATCTTTCAAAATCCCTTGGCCCCTTCCACGGTGACATTTGAGAGAGTATACCAACTGATTTAAGCTGTGAAATTGAAATTGGTGTAAAGATTTCCCTGGGGCTTAAACAGTCGTATGATATCAATTTTCACACAGTCCCATGGCAAGAGGCACTTAGATTGTTTCTAGTGTGGCGTGAGGTGAGATGTCAGTGATTTAATTTCTACAGCAACACCGCAGGATCGCTTTTTATCTGGGTTTTGGGAGGGGAAACAGCTCTTTTCTTGAAAAGACTTGCTAGAAATTATCTAGGGATGTGGATAGTCGTAAGTTATTTCCAGATGTTTTAATAGTTTTAACAACATTCAGCAACAAGCAGTTGTGCCCAGGGCCGAACATTAAGGTTTATGATCCAGAGAAAGGACCAAAAGGACAAACAGGAAGAGGAAGGGTGAGGTGGCAGCCGCACCGTTTCGTAGGCAGTGAGGACCTTGCGCAGCAACTCTGGGACAGGGCCCCGCGCCTCCATGGCGGGATAGGCTTCGTTGAGGTTGACCGTGACCCCCAAGGAGCGATCACTGTTCAGCAGCCAAGTAGACACAGTCAGGATGCATTGCTTCATGTTGGCGGCTGGCGTTAGTCCACACAACTCCTTGAAGGATACCATGGCATTCTGTGAAAATGACAGCAGAAATGTGAAATATGCACCAGTCGGTTATTTATTTTTTATCTTTTTCACGACCCCTTCAGCACAGATAAAGGTCTGCATTGTCTTATGTCCATCACTCTCTATCCTATTTACATCAGACATGTCTATTTCAAAGTATACACTTGTTCATTTAATTAAACGATTCTATTAGCAATAATCACTACTAAATGCATTATTAATTAATCTAGGGACACATTAGACAAAAAATAAGACAAAAAGATACAAGTACAGTATATCAATTCAGTTCAAAAGATGCAAATTCTGGATTTGGAGGCTCATCACAAGTGTAGCATTTAATGACTATGTGTTAAACTTTGTTCCATTCATTCTCTGACTTTGAAGAGATCATTCAATTGATGGACTTTGGTATCATGAGTAATTAAAGCACATTCTGATGAGTACGATGACTTATGAAACCGAGAACAAGGTAACAAAAGCGTGAGCGAAAGGCAGCATTATGTGTTTTTTCTGTGAGTTCTGTGTAATCCTCCTTAAATGGGAAATATAACGCTCTTTCACTGGGAGTCCTTGCCCAAATGAAAATCTCTATCATATGCAATTATCCTGGACCCCAACCTTGTGGATAAATTTGGGGGAGCCCAAAGACACAGGGACTTGCATGCCGTGTAACAGATGATGGCTGAACTGTCACCTTCAATCCAAACCTGACTGTGGCTGGCCTGTCCATGTCCAAATGTGGGAAATCAACACAGTTAACAGAGCAGACATCCCAATGTAGAGGGATGCCTTGGTGTTGATCCATTAAACATGCACTTCAGATGCTGCTAGTTTCCAGACATAGTTCTGTTTATGATCAAGCAGAAAAACAATGTTGCTAGTGGCAATGTTGTTCTCTTTCTCTTTTCCTACAGGGGTATCAATCAGATCGACAGCACCATGTCGGCACGCAAACTGTATCTAAGGAATAGCGTGACTATTCATTTTTCTCTGTTATTTCGCTTTTCTTACAGCTAGCCTGTATCAATCACGAGAACATCATTTTCCTTCCACATTCTATCAGCCTCTACCAGGACCTTTTTTTTTTTAGTAAAAAACTGACTATGAAATTAACAATAAATACTTCTGTAACAAAACTGCATGACACAAATAAGCTGGGAAGAGACTTTGAGGATGTTTTGGTTTCCGTTCTCACTGGGCGCACATAGGCCTCAGAGGAGATGAAAGAGAGAGAGAGAGAGAGAGAGAGAGAGAGAGAGAGAGAGAGAGAGAGAGAGAGAGAGAGAGAGAGAGAGAG